>CM055736.1:3465214-3530214 GCA_029465975.1 Dallia pectoralis
AACCCGTTCGGTTCTTGCTTGCCTTCTGTCTGTACTATAGACTGCATAAAATAATGAATACTCACAGACCTGCATTAATGTCCGTATGTTTAACGATACTTGACCATTGCACCGAGTATGTGTAACCGTTGTCAAATGTTGGTCATGCGCGGGCGCGATGATGCGGCTTGAAGATTTTCCGCTGACACTTTGTGGTGACGTAGCAGAGACTGTAGCCGACTCCGTAAAGATCCTCCGTGGGCCGTAGTAGACAACAAGTCGTCGGTATCGATGCGGGTAAAGCTCTTACTGTAGCAAACCCCCAGCCAGACAATGGTGAAGCGTACTGCTGTTTCATGAAGCTTTTATTCACATTTTGCATTATTTAAAATGCATATATATTTCCCATTCTCCGTTTCTTCATAGAACAACGTAGGAGCTACAGGACAAATGAATAACATAAAATTAGCTCTTACAAATATAAACATAACCCAAAAACAATAGCAAATGTAATATCCCATCCAACATTTGAGACTTTACCTCCGTAAGCATTAATACTGCCAGAACAAATTACACTGGCCAGCATTAACATATATTTGAACATATGTCAAAATATATAACAAAATGTCCAATGAAGCATCAGAAGAAGTCGGATGGAGGCGGAGCTGATTAGCGACGTCACTTCCTGTTACCTGCGCGCAAGCAAAACATCATATGTTGAACCGGAGATATTTCAGCATGTTTCAGTCGCCATTAACTACGCTTTAACCTCGAGCACCCAGGTGTAAGGATTCCAAAAAAGAAAAATTACAGATGGAATGAACAGGTGAGTTTGAGCTAAATTCTAACTTTATCTATGAGATAACAGCTAACTAGCTACTTGGCTATGGTTAATGCTAACATCAACATTAGCTAGCTACTTACGTCTGAGCATAAGAAGACAACACGTAACTAGCGCTTGTTAACAATTACTTATCTTTATCTTTTGTTTTTCAGGTAACTGGTTGCTACAGTTACTAATTAGGCAAGGTTGCTAGGTAGCTTGTCTGTTAGAGGCAGGGAACAAAAATCACCCTGTACTCTATCCTAATAAGCCATATACCCACTAGTTTGCTGATAAAAAAAAATTCTTGATGCTGTGTGTTATAAATTGTAACACGCTGGGTGTTTATAGGATGTTGCATTTAACTGGCTATACTAGTATAAATTAAATGATGAACTGTTATGGAATTATTTCTAATACCACGTAATTAATGTTACTATACCTTTATCTCTAAAATAACATTAAGCAAATACACACCGAAACCAGACTCGAAATAAGAACAGACAAGAGTATCTCTCAAGTTAACTCTAACAGTTTAATTGATAGATGAGGAAAAACCTTATCACATACAGACGGCAAACTGTAGTGTCAGGTATAATTTTTCCTACTGTACAGGAGTACAATGCCATATATATATAGGGGTAAATTTACGCACACCCTTCCACACAAACTTATCAATACCGGATGGAGAACGGATGAGGCTTACACATGATCTAATTAAAATATACAGTAATATAGGAAATGTATGGAGCTGTCACAAAAACCCGAGGGTCACTCCTCAGTCAGGTCAAGGGAGGTCAGTCACAATTCGATTTGTGATGACAACACATGAGGCGAACAAAGACATATACATTTCCTTTTGACAGTTCATCACAAATTAGGCAAAACAGGACATCTGTTTCTAGCATTGGGCCCCTCTAACAATGTAAAGCTTCTCGTAGATCCTGTTCTCCAGGGTCTCGTGCTTTCCGTTCTTAACGTTTTGGGCCCACTCAATGATGTCCATATCACATGTGAATATACGTTTAATCTCACTATTACTGAACTTCACAAACTAAATGTATATTTTCCACAACAATCCACCCTAAGTTTAGTATAGTGAGTTAAGAAAAAAGTACAGTTCTTTATTATCAAATAAGCATGCTATGATTTTTAATAACACTCAATAGAATGGATTTCCTGGAAGCTCATTCATCCAGTTTGACACCCCGGCATCAGGAACTTGAACAAGGACCTGAGCAGTCACTCTGGAGGCACACATCTTTATCAAACATGAGATTAATATAAAACCAACAATCAGAAATGTAACAAAGGCTAATACATATGCTAATATTCTAAAAATTGACCATCCTAATGGTCCTAATGCAGAACTCAATCCATCAATTGGGTCCCATCCATGAACCTCATGGAGCTCCTTCACTCAATTTTTGTTTCTTTTACCAAATCAAGGACTTCCTGTGATGCATCAGAAATGAAAGTACAACATTCGGATTTCACAATTTTACACACTCCTCCTTGAGATGCCAAGATCATATCTAGGGCCAATCGGTTCTGTAAGGCGACTGCGCGGGTCTCATCTAACTCTTTACCTAATGCAACAATTGCTTTAGCAGTAGTGTTCATGTGTTTCTCTAATACTGAGGACAGAGCTGTTATTTCCTGCTGTGACGAATACACTCCATAGCCTGGAAATAGCACACTGAATATACGCTGTGATTGGGTCAGAGTTCGCCTAGCGCGATGTGGGATCTGATACAGTCTCCCCATTTCAGTCTGGTTTACCCTTCGTATTAACGGTACCAGGTATGCCATATAGCATGTTCCTTCCGCATCAGGTGGAATGCAGCTATATGCATTATCCCCGCAGACAAGGTACACATGCTCGGGAAGGTCGCCAAATGTTGTGAAGTTTTTTAAACTTACTTCAGAACAATCACTTGTCCCCAACTGTAACTTGGCCTTTTCCACCCTATTGGAAATACACAGGGACACATTCCTTAGCCCATAGGTTGGGATTGTTGGCCAATATTGAGTGCAGTTACGCAAACGGTGACTTTTTGATGCTGGGCAATCAATCGTTTCATGACTTAGAGAGAGAATATGTATCATACGGAATTGCGGTCGCCATTCAGCTCGTGCATACACAATAACAGTGGGTGTAAACGGTATAGGTTTACAAAGTGGTGTTAGGGGCACTACTCTACCTGCCGTTTCATACGAACAATTCGTTTGAACCAGAGTCATCTGTATGTCCAGCTCCTCCCAAAAACGATGGACCTTCCGGTCATATCTCAATCTAAACAGAACAGTGCTACTGATACTAGGGTCCTTAAAGCTCTGATCAAATGTCTTTATTATGTGCCATAATACTTCCTGCCTGTCTTCTCCCTGCCCCTCATCTGTGAAAACTGTCGTGGGGTTGGTAAAACAGTCCTCATCTTTTTCAGTGGGTGTTGGCGACCAGCCATATTCTTCCCAATCTGCTTTAGAGAAGGGAACTGAAGTTAACATAGGAGAGCGTGATGAGGTTGGTATATGTTGGCAGATCCAACAGTTACTCATGTTAACATGTGATGCATAGTCAACCATCATCCTAAGGGCGATGTTCTCAGGTTCTATCAGCCCTCTCCTCCTCCGTTTCTCAGTCGGTGGGCATTCCCTAGCAGGTCTATCTTTTGGATGATCTGGCGGTCTACAAGGAGTGTGGAATTCACTGTTGTTACTCCTTTGTGGTCTGGATGACAAGTTTTTCATGTCCTTGTTTCTGGTTTGACCTCCTCTGTGGTCTGTACCTAAAATAATTCAGTTAGCTTCTGATATGTGTGTGTGTGCGTGGGGGTAGGGCTCAGATGCTCTGCTCCAGTTGTTCATGGTCCAACCTGTTGATTTGTTAATGCAAACACAAACTTTGCAAAAAGTTATTGCATTACATGTGTCAGTTAACATTTCTTACAATAGAATTACATTGTGTTTACTGCTCAGATTTAATTTTGCTAAGCCAAATACATTTGTAATAGCCATTCTCCTCAACCATTCAAATGTTTAGACATGTTATCCAACTATACACTTCAATTGCCTGAAATCCAAATTTAACAAATGCTATATTCTTGAATATGTTTATTACGTCACTTCCCCTCTTGGTTTCTCCTTAAGTTCATCAACAATGGAGAAAACAACCAACTGTCATAGACAAACTTGTTAAATTTATCTAAGATAAAACACATGACTAAAATATGGTTTATGACCAGCCATCTGTTAGCTCTGGGCTGAGCCACCTCACAATCACACAGTAAACCAGCCCCCCTTCTAAATAAGCAACTTGGTTGAGCCCCCTCTTTTTGAGCCAGAGAAGCAACCCAGGGAGGGTCAAAGAAAAGTTCATAAACACCCCTAAATTAACAGAAACCATCTCTAGACAGGCAGACACAGAGTTACAATTAACTTTCTGCCCTTTTAACAATGAAGAACTCAGAATGTCTTAAACATGTAACTCAAAATAGCCAAAAGCCAATAATAAAAATAAAAGGGTGTATCAGAAATACAGTTAACCCACATGGTCATTCATTATATCATCATGCCAACATTTATAGGAACAAATCCAAATGTCCTTATTCAACTTCACAAAAACGAAAACCATAGCATATAACTAGAATATAATCTCCCTATAACCTAGAATGTAGTTCTCCTACAAAACAAACAAAATGGAACATATAGTGTTCCAGGTAAAAACATGGAGTTATAATCGGGAATACTCTTAATTATGTCATTAGCGCAAACGTTACATAAGGCCTAAGAAAAACAATACAATAAAATAGGAATTCCTCGTGCACAGGAAAACCTGAAAATAAATGTGTCGACAAAACTTTGGCCTGGGACCCCTGTCCCAACTTCATGAAGCTTTACCTCAGATCATGCATGAATCACACCTAGGTCATTATAATATGATATATGTGTACGTGTACGAACCTGGACAGGGAGAAATAAGATCTTTCATTAACAATGAGTTCATGTCTAGCAAGACTTAAACCTGCCTGCAGCTATGCAGTCCCCCGGTCGACACAGGGAACAGACAAGCACACTAACATAATTCAACTCCAAATACCAGCATAATCAACTAATTTCATAATGGATTGATCTCACAAATTAATGTATTATATCTACAATCCCCCCTTTTTTTTTGACACATGAACATCTCCATGTGACAAAAACTAAAATAAACATTTTGATAAACAAAACATTATCATAATCTACTCTAAATGTTTTTAACAATATCATGTGCGACGAGGTATGTGATGGAATTCTCTCACCCAGTAATGATGATGCCTCCGGATTGGTCGTTCCCTCCTACCGTACAACTCCACCCCACGCATCCGCATCACCACAAACGCCTCTGGGATGGTTCACGTAGGTCCACCACGGTTGTCAGTCATCACAACGTGAATTGTCCATTTGTCCATTGAAATAATGTCTCAAGTCCGGTTCGGGGCAAGACCGTACCCAATGGTCAACTGAACCACAACGTAAACACGCATTGCGTTTAGGGGGCCGGATGGAGTTATGTCGTCCCCGAGATTGATTCTGGTCGATGCCTCGTCTCACTCCACATCCCCTTCTTACACCGTTTCCATCTTTTCTGTTCCCATGGTAATAGTCTCTAGTGTCCGGCACAGTGCAGTGACGAGCCCAGTGTCCAAAAGCACCACAGTTGAAACAGCTATCAGAGTTGGGACTTTGGCTGGAGTTATCACCCTGGTGTCTGGAGTTATCACCCTGGTGTCTGTAGTTAACATCCCCCTGGTGTCTGTATTGTCCTCTCCTGCCTGCTCTCCGTCTCCTTCTCCCTCCAGAATTGTCTCTGCTGTAGAAGTCCAGTTGGGCCATCTGAATTTGCATATCACGCTCCCGTCTTTCTTCGGTCTGTTTGTACAGCTGGTCGTCGTAGACTCTTTCAGCGTGTTGAATGTGTGGCCAAACAGTGGTCATTCTTCCATCGTCTAGAGACACACAAAGTGTGCGGAAATGACGTTCAATGTCCAGTAGAAGTCCTGTGACGACTCTCATATTGTCCTGGTGTCCCCAGGCTGAATCACAGTCTTTCTTTCTCATTTCACCATGTAGCTCAGACTCGCATTCAAGACGATTTCTGAAATCTGCAACACGTCCACCTTTTCCCTGTTCACATTCCGATCTTTCTTTTCCGTTTGCATTTGGGACAGATGGTTGTGTCGCACGTTCCTCTCGGGCCGGACCCACGGTGTCAGCTGATGATGCGGGGCGATAGGCTGTTGGACGGCCGGATGGAACTCCCAAATCCTCATTATGCCTGTTAACACATGCTAAAATACACTGATTAGCAGACTTTTTTCCATTCTGTCTCTCTCTTAGCGACATTTCCCCTTTCCACAAATTAAATGCGTTACTAGTATTTTTTGGTTGCTTTCTAACACGCGTATCTGTCGAGGACTGAAACTCCCATTATCAGGGAAACCTAATAAGTTTAATTGTTTACAAGCCCAGTCTCCATATTTCTCGAACATTATTTTTGCCGGTTCCTCTTTTGGTCGAGGAACCGCGTCAGGTTTACTATGAGACTTTTCCATGTTTAAGAGAAGTTTTAAAACCTTAAAAATTAAATATAAGTTAAAAAGAATGATCTGTCCAACAAGATCTGTAATTAAAAGTGTAGCGTAAATTAATTACTACCACCTGGTGGTACCTATCAAATAGGATTTAGGTCTCAATCAAATGAAGAAAGAGAATGATCTGTCCAACAGAATCTGTAATTAATGAACGCAACCACCTAGTGGTACCTATCAAATAGGATTTTTTTGTCTCAATCAAATCAGCCCAGCGCTGTTTGACAAACTCGTCAGTTTCTTAGTGAGACCGGTCTCTGAGACCTTTGAGAAATCCACCTAGTAGATTTGGTGACCTGTAGAACAGATCAAAATTTGTAATGACCTGCCTAGCAGATCTGTAATTAACAAGTTTATATTATGCCAATTACAACCACCTAGTGGATTTTTGTGATCTGTAGAACAGATCAAAAATTAGTAATGACCTGCCTAGCAGATCTGTAATTAACAAGTTTATATTATGCCAATTACAACCACCTAGTGGATTTTGTGTGATCTGTAGAACAGATCAAAATTAGTAATGACCTGCCTAGCAGATCTGTAATTAACAAGTTAATATCATGCCAATTACAACCACCTAGTGGATTTTGTGATCTATAGAATGAGATCAAATTTTACCCAGTAAATTGCCGTGATCTTTAGAACAGATCAAATTATGGGCCTAGCCCTTTTAATCTATCAACTGTATACAAACTGTACACGTTCTTACCGTCTGAAATTCAGTATGTATTTGGTCCTTTTAGGTTCAAATTCTGTCCTGAATCACTTATCCTCCTTCAAAGATGGTCCTGGAAGTGGCCTTCTTTGGAGAAAATATGGATTATTTAAGAACGACGGACGAGCCCCCAAGTGTTATGGAATTATTTCTAATACCACGTAATTAATGTTACTATACCTTTATCTCTAAAATAACATTAAGCAAATACACACTGAAACCAGACTCGAAATAAGAACAGACAAGAGTATCTCTCAAGTTAACTCTAACAGTTTAATTGATAGATGAGGAAAAACCTTATCACATACAGACGGCAAACTGTAGTGTCAGGTATAATTTTTCCTACAGTACAGGAGTACAAAGTCACATATATATAGGGGTAAATTTACGCACACCCTTCCACACGAACTTATCAATACCGGATGGAGAACGGATGAGGCTTACACATGATCTAATTAAAATATACAGTAATATAGGAAATGTATGGAGCTGTCACAAAAACCCGAGGGTCACTCCTCAGTCAGGTCAAGGGAGGTCAGTCACAATTCGATTTGTGATGACAACACATGAGGCGAACAAAGACATATACATTTCCTTTTGACAGTTCATCACAAATTAGGCAAAACAGGACATCTGTTTCTAGCATTGGGCCCCTCTAACAATGTAAAGCTTCTCGTAGATCCTGTTCTCCAGGGTCTCGTGCTTTCCGTTCTTAACGTTTTGGGCCCACTCAATGATGTCCATATCACATGTGAATATACGTTTAATCTCACTATTACTGAACTTCACAAACTAAATGTATATTTTCCACAACAGAACCTTACCCTTTCTTATTTCTTCAGGCTTCAGAGGAAGTTAATGTCAATGCAGAATACTTTGTATCTGATCCCAACAGCAAAGAGGGAGACACACCCAATCTCAGTAATGAAGAGGATGATGACATACACACCCCAACAGCATGGAGGACAATGTACCCGATCCCAGCAGTGAAGAGGAAGACGTAACTGATCCCAGCAGTGAAGAGGAAGACGTACACAATACGAACAGTGAATGGGGCGACAATTCATCTGCCTTGGTATGTTTCACGCAAGTGTGTATTTGGAATCCTAATTTAATATTGCGCAATTTCACAAATTCCGATTAAAGGTTAATTATATTAATCATGTTTGCTTGTTGTCTTGTGTTTTTTTACAGGGCATGCTAGGGAGAAATTTGAAGAAATAACAGTGCAAGATGTCCGGAGGATCTTGCGCAAGAAGTGCACCAATGAATGCTTCAGACAAGTAAAGGCAGAAAAGATGTGAGCATGCATTTCATGTACAAAAAAGAAGCATATTGTTAAATAAAATAACCATGTTTATTTTAACTTCAAAATAGTTCTAAAATTTAAAAAAAATATATGTATATATCAATATTTTAAGTGTTCATAGCTGGTTTATCCCCCTTTAATGTAGCTTTGACAATATTATCTCATGAAAATATTTATGAAAATATTTATCTGTTTTGCAATAAATGTGTCTAAGTCACATTGTGTGTCTTGCCTCTCAGATGTATTTAGGTATTTTGAATATGTACTGTATTTCCTTTATTTTAAAGATGTTAATTACACTTGAAGACAAAAGTATACTCTAAAGTTTCAAGTGGAACTCCTACCAGACACATGGCACTGATTGTTAGAGTATTGTTTAAGGTTAACTTGACAAACATGGATTGTACAGTTATACTATGTGTTTAAATCTATTAGTAAATCATAGTAAATTGACATTTATTAGGTTTACTTCTTGACTTACATGAGTTGAAAGTGCACTTGAAAGTATTCAAATGTATACTTAAGTACTTCAAGAAGTGTACTTCATGAACTGAAAGTGCACTACACAGGTTACTTTTAAGTATACAAAAGTATACTTTTAAGTACTTTAAGAAGTCTACTTCATAAACTAAAAGTACACTACACGGGTTACTTTAAAGTATTTAAAAGTATACTTAAAATAAACTATAAGTGTACTCTAAAAGTGGGCCAATTTAGTCTACTTAGTATAAAAATAGTATATAAATAAGTACACTTCTAGTATACTTTAAGTACCTTAATAATAGTATACTTTTTAAACTTAAGTATACTCACCAAAATAAACTTAAAGTATACTTTTTTTTCGTAAGGGTCCTCAACCTAACCCTAACCTTAACCATTACTTTAACCCTTATATCCTCAACCTAACCCTCACCTTAACCATTACTTTAACCCTTATATCCTCAACCTAACCCTCACCTTAACCATTACTTTAACCCTTATATCCTCAACCTAACCCTCACCTTAACCATTACTTTAACCCTTATATCCTCAACCTAACCCTAACCTTAACCATTACTTTAACCCTTATATCCTCAACCTAACCCTCTTAACCATTACTTTAACCCTTATATCCTCAACCTAACCTAACCTTAACCATTATCTTTAACCATTACCTTAACCCTCACCTTAACCATTACTTTAACCCTTATATCCTCAACCTAACCCTAACCTTAACCATTACTTTAACCCTTATATCCTCAACCTAACCCTAACCTTAACCATTACTTTAACCCTTATATCCTCAACCTAACCCTAACCTTAACCATTACTTTAACCCTTATATCCTCAACCTAACCCTCACCTTAACCATTACTTTAACCCTTATATCCTCAACCTAACCCTCTTAACCATTACTTTAACCCTTATATCCTCAACCTAACCCTCACCTTAACCATTACTTTAACCCTTATATCCTCAACCTTAACCATTACTTTAACCCTTATAACCATTACTTTAACCCTTATATCCTCAACCCCTAACCCTTTAACCCTTATATCCTTAACCATTAACCCTTATATCCTCAACCTTTTTAACCCTTATATCCTCAACCTAACCCTAACCTTAACCATTACTTTAACCCTTATATCCTCAACCTAACCCTCACCTTAACCATTACTTTAACCCTTATATCCTCAACCTAACCCTCACCTTAACCATTACTTTAACCCTTATATCCTCAACCTAACCCTCACCTTAACCATTACTTTAACCCTTATATCCTCAACCTAACCTCACCTTTAACCATTACTTTAACCCTTATATCCTCAACCTAACCCTCACCTTAACCAACCCTATTTACTTTAACCCTTATATCCTCAACCTAACCCCTTAACCATTACTTTAACCCTTATATCCAACCCTTAACCATTACTTTAACCCTATATCCTCAACCTAACCCATTACTTTAACCCTTATATCCTCAACCTAACCCTCACCTTAACCATTACTTTAACCCTTATATCCTCAACCTAACCCTACCTTAACCATTACTTTAACCCTTCCATTACTTTAACCCTTAACCTAACCCTCACCTTAACCATTACTTTAACCCTTATATCCTCAACCTAACCCTTAACCATTACTTTAACCCTTATATCCTCAACCTAACCCTCACCTTAACCATTACTTTAACCCTTATATCCTCAACCTAACCCTCAACCTTAACCATTACTTTAACCCTTATATCCTCAACCTAACCCTAACCTTAACCATTACTTTAACCCTTATATCCTCAACCTAACCCTAACCTTAACCATTACTTTAACCCTGCCTCACTGTACGGTCCTTATTGCAGCCCCACCACCCACCCCCACCCAATCAGCACCATAATTCAGAGGTGATTGACAATTTCAGCTGTCCGATGAATTGCGGTTCTTACTGTATATGTTAGCTGATCTTGCATTGAGCACCAACCAGCCTTGTTAGAATATCAATGCCAAGCCAACGTATGCCACAAGGATATGCTCAAATCCCTCATTCCCTCATTTACTAGCTTCAGTCTCAAATCCATGTGCTACCCTGTCAATCTTTGCTCAACGCACCCGTCTTTGCCCCAGGTAGAATAACTACATCAAACACTCATGCCAACATTTTGAAGACATTTACCCGCACTCACAGGAGCACAGCTAGTAATGAGGTTTTGAGAGACAACCTAGCAGACAGTTCGCTTGATCTGCACCATAATAACTTAATATTGTCAAGTCTTTCTCCAGATATATTTGCCAATATGAATTCTCTTCCATTTGACCATATTCAGTATGCATTTTAAACCCATTGCTTTCTACTTCAAAATAATATGCTTATGCTGCAAATAACATGACCTTAGTTGTAGACTTATCATTTGGAATCTAACAGACTTTTGTTTTAATTTAAAACAAATAAAAATAAAAATCTGTTAGATTCCAAATGATAAGTCTATAAGGTCAGATTATTTGTATTCTGTTATTTATTTATTGTCATGGGCGACTAATTGGGCCTATTGCTTCAATAATTCTTTTTGAAGAATACTTCTGTATATTTCTGCTGTTGAGTCTAGTCTTCTTGTTTTATCACCTGTGCCCACTTGTTTTATCAACGGTGCCCACTTGTTTTATCAACTATGCCCGCTTGTTTTATCACTGGTGCCCACTTGTTTTATCACCTGTGCCCACTTGTTTTATCACCTGGTGCTGCTTGTTTTATCACCGGTGCTGCTTGTTTTATCACCGGTGCTGCTTGATTTTATCACCTGTGCTGCTTGTTTTATCACCTGTGCCCGCTTGATTTATCACCTGTGCTGCTTGTTTATCACCGGTGCTGCTTGTTTTATCACCGGTGCTGCTTGTTTTATCACCGGTGCCCGCTTGTTTTATCACCGGTGCCCACTTGTTTTATCACCAGTGCCCGCTTGTTTTATCACCAGTGCCCGCTTGTTTTATCACCGGTGCTGCTTGTTTTATCACCGGTGCCCACTTGTTTTATCACCGGTGCCCGCTTGTTTTATCACCGGTGCCCACTTGTTTTATCACCGGTGCCCACTTGTTTTATCACCAGTGCCCACTTGTTTTATCACCAGTGCCCGCTTGTTTTATCACCGGTGCTGCTTGTTTTATCACCAGTGCCCGCTTGTTTTATCACCGGTGCCCACTTGTTTTATCACCAGTGCCCACTTGTTTTATCACCGGTGCCCGCTTGTTTTATCACCGGTGCTGCTTGTTTTATCACCAGTGCCCACTTGTTTTATCACCAGTGCCCACTTGTTTTATCACCGGTGCCCACTTGTTTTATCACCGGTGCCCACTTGTTTTATCACCAGTGCCCACTTTTTTATCACCGGTGCCCACTTGTTTTATCACCGGTGCCCGCTTGTTTTATCACCGGTGCCCACTTGTTTTATCACCGGTGCCCACTTGTTTTATCACCAGTGCCCACTTGTTTTATCACCAGTGCCCACTTGTTTTATCACCGGTGCCCGCTTGTTTTATCACCGGTGCCCACTTGTTTTATCACCAGTGCCCGCTTGTTTTATCACCGGTGCTGCTTGTTTTATCACCGGTGCTGCTTGTTTTATCACCAGTGCCTGCTTGTTTTATCACCGGTGCCCACTTGTTTTATCACCCTGCTTGTTTTATCACCGGTGCCCACTTGTTTTATCACCGGTGCCCACTTGTTTTATCACCAGTGCCCACTTGTTTTATCACCAGTGCCCACTTTTTTATCACCGGTGCCCACTTGTTTTATCACCGGTGCTGCTTGTTTTATCACCAGTTTATCACCAGTGCCCTTGTTTTATCACCGGTGCCCACTTGTTTTATCAACGGTGCCCACTTGTTTTATCACCAGTGCCCACTTGTTTTATCACCAGTGCCCGCTTGTTTTATCACCGGTGCTGCTTGTTTTATCACCGGTGCCCACTTGTTTTATCACCGGTGCCCACTTGTTTTATCACCAGTGCCCACTTGTTTTATCACCAGTGCCCGCTTGATTTATTACCGGTGCCTGCTTGTTTTATCACCGGTGCTGCTTGTTTTATCACCGGTGCCCACTTGTTTTATCACCAGTGCCCACTTGTTTTATCACCGGTGCCCACTTGTTTTATCACCAGTGCCCACTTGTTTTATCACCAGTGCCCACTTTTTTTATCACCGGTGCCCACTTGTTTTATCACCGGTGCCTGCTTGTTTTATCACCGGTGCTGCTTGTTTTATCACCAGTGCCCGCTTGTTTTATCAACGGTGCCCACTTGTTTTATCACCGGTGCCCACTTGTTTTATCACCAGTGCCCGCTTGTTTTATCACCGGTGCTGCTTGTTTTATCACCGGTGCCCACTTGTTTTATCACCGGTGCCCGCTTGTTTTATCACCGGTGCCTGCTTGTTTTATCACCGGTGCCCACTTGTTTTATCACCGGTGCCCACTTGTTTTATCACCGGTGCTGCTTGTTTTATCACCGGTGCCTGCTTGTTTTATCACCAGTGCCCACTTGTTTTATCACCGGTGCCTGCTTGTTTTATCACCAGTGCCTGCTTGTTTTATCACCGGTGCCCACTTGTTTTATCACCGGTGCCCACTTGTTTTATCACCGGTGCCCGCTTGTTTTATCACCGGTGCTGCTTGTTTTATCACCAGTGCCCACTTGTTTTATCACCAGTGCCCACTTGTTTTATCACCAGTGCCCACTTGTTTTATCACCGGTGCCCACTTGTTTTATCACCGGCGCCCGCTTGTTTTATCACCGGTGCCCGCTTGTTTTATCACCGGTGCCCACTTGTTTTATCACCGGTGCCCACTTGTTTTATCACCGGTGCCCGCTTGTTTTATCACCGGTGCCCACTTGTTTTATCACCGGTGCCCGCTTGTTTTATCACCGGTGCCCACTTGTTTTATCACCGGTGCCCGCTTGTTTTATCACCGGTGCCTGCTTGTTTTATCACCGGTGCCCACTTGTTTTATCACCGGTGCCCACTTGTTTTATCACCGGTGCCTGCTTGTTTTATCACCGGTGCCCACTTGTTTTATCACCGGTGCCCACTTGTTTTATCACCGGTGCCCACTTGTTTTATCACCGGTGCCCGCTTGTTTTATCACCGGTGCCCACTTGTTTTATCACCGGTGCCCACTTGTTTTATCACCGGTGCCCACTTGTTTTATCACCGGTGCCCACTTGTTTTATCACCAGTGCCCGCTTGTTTTATCACCAGTGCCCGCTTGATTTATTACCGGTGCCTGCTTGTTTTATCACCGTGCCCGCTTGTTTTATTGCCGGTGCCCGCTTGTGTTATTTGCGTTTGTGTGTATGCAGGGGTGTGTAGGCCTAAGTGTGCTTGGTTGTGTGTATGGGGAAGAGGCGTGATTTAAGTGACTTTGAACGTGGCATGATTGTTGGTGCCAAACAGGCTGGTTTGAGTATTTCAGATGACATAAACAACATGAATGCCTTCTGCCTCGTCTCAAAGATCCAGGCTTGTGGTGATGTAATGGTTTGAATCCCACAGCCGTCTCTATTGTCTCCAACCCTTATTGACTACAGTGTGTCCATCACATAATGGCTACTTGCTCTAGGATTCCTACATGTTATCAACCTCACAATCTCAAACTGGTTTCTTGAACATTACAGTGAGTTCTCTGCACTCAAATGGCCTCCAGATTCACCAGATCTCAATGCAATAGAGCATCGTTTGGATGTGATAGGACGATAGATTGGCATCATGGATATGCAGCTGAAAAATCAATAGCAACTGTGTGATCCTATAATGTGAATACGGACCGATATCCCTGAGAGATGTTTCCAGCACCTCGTTGACTCTATGCCACCAATAATACAGGCTCCTAAAGGTTAAAGTGCATCCTACCTAGTAGTGATGGGGATGAGACCTCCTATGCCGAGTCCGAGTCAAGACTGAGTCTTTAAAGGGCCGAGTCCGAGTCAAGACCGAATCTTTGAAGGAACAAGTCCGAGACGAGTCCGAGAAAGCAGAAATCGGTCTCGAGACCGGACTCGAGTACTACAACACTACTACCTGGTACTAGCAAGGTGAAACCAAGGAAATGGCCGCTGAGTGTAAATACACATGGTCCTGGTCATAGAGTTGGAGTCACAGGAGGTCAACCAACAAGAGGAATTTGCAGAGACCTACATAGTGGACATTCCTAAGGATTTAATTGGGATATATGCTGTCTGCAATTAGCCTGTTCAACATATTAGGGCTTGTTCCTACATACACAGGACTTATACAGATGTGTAACTAGTGACGAGGGCTGGTTAGCCAATGACTGGTCAGAGATCCCACATTTGTAACACGACAACCTAACACACGCAGACGTGTATTCGGCCATGTGATAGGTAGGTAGGTAAGCTTGACTACTGTTGACAATGAATATAATTAATTAAATAATAATTCAATATATTACAGAGGAATACTGCTCTGCATGCCTGTGATGGCCGAGGGAACTAGTTTACAACCTTATTGATGACTTATGTTTTTCTGTGTCTGGCATGCCACCAATTCAAGCAAGCTGATATATTGGTCCTGGGTTCCAGTAGTTGAAATTATGTTAATGTATTTGTCCCTGAGTTGAGATTATGCTAATGTATATGGTTTACAGTAAGATAATGTCTTATCAATAGCTGATCTACTTCAAAGAAAAGTGTAGTCAATCAGTTTAGAGTGACGGTTCATGAAATGAGTGGAGGATGACTGATTCTATTTGTGTTTTATTAACATTTGTCCCTAAAGAGAACATTTCCCCTCAAAGTTGATGTATTTAGATGCCGGGAAAATAGACAAGCGGAAGGATCTGAGCGAATGTGACAAGGACCAAATTGTGATGGTTAGACGAGGTCTGTTACGGCGGCAAAAGGGGAACCAACTGAATATTAGGCAGGTGGTCATGATGTTATGGCTGCTTGATATGAGCACCCAGATAAATTACTATTGTCCAAATGTCATTACCAACCCCTAAACTAGACCATGTTGGTCAGCCTGTCATTACTATTGTCCAAATGTCATTACCAACCCCTAAACTAGACCATGTTGGTCAGCCTGTCATTATATTTGTCCAAATGTCATTACCAACCCCTAAACTAGACCATGTTGGTCAGCCTGTCATTATATTTGTCCAAATGTCATTACCAACCCCTAAACTAGACCATGTTGGTCAGCATGTCATTACTATTGTCCAAATGTCATTACCAACCCCTAAACTAGACATTTACATTTACATTTTGCGCATTTAGCAGACGCTCTTATCCAGAGCGACTTACAATAAGTGCAGGCATTTCACATATAGCTAAAAACACACATCAAAAAGGCAATAAGTACATTGTTCCTGGGTGGGTGCAGGGGGAAGTGCTAGAGATAGAAGAATGATTCGGTAGTGAAGTTTCAAACGGTCGAGAGTTGTGGAGCTCCATTCATGGAGCTACTGGAGGTACAATTTGAAGAGGAATGTTTTTAGACGTTTTTTGAAGATTGGTAGAGAGTCCGATTATCTGATCTCCAGAGTGGTGTTGTTCCACCATTGCGGGGCAAGCACGGAGAACAATTTAGACTGAGCAGATCGAGAGTTGCCCTCCCGTAGGGATGGCACTACCAAGAGGCCTGAGGTGGCAGAACGACCAAGTTGACCAAGTTGGTCAGCCTGTCATTATATTTGTCCAAATGTCATTACCAACCTCTAAACTAGACCATGTTGGTCAGCCTGTCATTACCAGCCAGCCAATGTCGTTCTCATGTCCTAACCAGCTAGACAATAAAGGTCTGATGCCATATTATTCTGGACCACACTGTTCTTATTTCCTAACCATGTCGACCTCTGCTGTTTAAGGCCTATATTACTAATCTGATGTCACAACTAGCAGGCTCTGCTGTTTAAGGCCTATATTACTAATCTGATGTCACAACTAGCAGGCTCTGACTATTCTTATGTGAATAAAAGCTAAAGAATATACCTGTTTTACTTATTTTTATCTGGAGTGGATTTTTTATTGGCAGCGAGACGAGCTGTTTTTATTCACTTTTCCAAAAAACAGATCAAACTTGCATGTGTCATCTCTTCTTCTAGCATACCATAAAAAGTAGCAATACTATTGCTTTTACCAAAACTGTCACGAGTGGTGAGGTTTTGTTTCTACACAGGACTGTTATGGTGGTGCACGGGTCTCTTATTGTTTACATCTGTTCACAGCTGTTAGCGGTTTATCATTAGTAGGCTATAAAGGGTTGCTAGCAAGTATTCACTTTGTTTAGCATTGTTTGAAGTCAGAAGTTATATAGAGGTGAGTGTTTGTATTGATGTTACCATTGTGGTTTGGGAATGTGTATTTATAAGACTCTTTCCTTTCAGTTAACCCAGGTATAATTTTTTGCAGTTCTTGGTTTGTTTTACTTTTGTGAGTTACAATAAACCATTGTTAAACGGATTATACGGCTCGGCAAATGGCTTACTACACTACACCTGCAACAATCCGTGACAGAATGCTAAGCCTAAATGAAGATAGCCAGCAGAGCCGGACGGGAAGTGGATTCCTCAGGGGGGGCAAGCTATAGCGCTCCAAGGTATGAAGCTCACGGTCGCATCACGGAGCAGCAGGAGCGGCGCTACACCTGGCAGGGTGATTGGGGGTCCGACTCCCTCTCATCGGATGATGAGGAGGCAGTCTACGAGAGAGCGGAGGAGGACTCCCTGGAAGACGCCCTGCTATGGGATCCCGTCCTCAGTCGGCTAGTCCCGGTAACATCAGACGTCGGCTGGGGCGGGCAGAAGAGGCTACCAGGGCTAGCCACAACGGGTTCACGGTCCTCCCAAGAACTGGTCATTGGAGCTCCCCAAAGGCCCCCAAATAACATTTTTGGGGGGGTGCTAGAGGGGTGTTCTAGGGGGGCCGTGAAGGAGAACCTAGCGCCACCCACGGCCCTGGAGCCTCAGAAGACGCCGCCCACTGCTCCGGGGCTGCAACCAGCAAGAGCATTGGAGCTGCAGCTAATCTGTCAGCCAGCAACCTCCAGGACCCAGAGCCCAACATGGGCGGCCCCTCCCACCTCAGCATGAGTGCCATTAGCGGCCCCTCCCACCTCAGTATGAGTGCCATTAGCGCCCCTCCCAGCTCAACCTAACCCTAACACATATATCATGAAAATACTTTCTCTGTAATTCTCTAAAATGTTTTCTCTCATTGTTGGAGTGGTATAAATGTATAATAACTTAATTAGAACCTTATTACTGACATAGTAATGCATACTCTTTAACAAGGGGGTCCATCAAAGTTATTTGTCTGTCCTTATAGAAGAAAATAGGTTCCTGCTAGAACTAGTTGAGGTTCTACGTACAAAATCTTTTTTCGGACCCACTGAAAAGGATTCTATTGAACTCAAAAAGTCTCTAACTGGAAATAAAAGTGTTCTCCAAAGGGAACGGTCTGATTTCTCTATCTGGGATTAATTATCTTTTTTTTCTGACATGAACGTACATCTGATTTGATCTTGGTGATTTTATCTTCTTCTTATTTCTGCTACCTGATTTATTTGTGAATTACCCACCATTTCTAATTACATTGTGCCATTAGTAACCATTAGTCGGTACTGGCAATGTACTTTAGTTCCATAAACGCCTCTGCAGACGTAGGCAGGACACACCGGCAGCCATATAATTTCCCATGCTCCCCGGCACCTGTAAACACAATGGCTAAAACGTTCTTCCAACGCCCCACATCGCTGGCGAGAGGTGGTCCTTCGGGACTATTTTCGAGCCCTTCATCAGCCCAGTCACAGATTATGTAAACCAATAGCTAGTGTGAGTTCTGGAACGTTCCATGATGTGTCAACTGGGTACGGGAAGAAAGGAACGCGCACATGAATGCATGCATATCTGCACATGTCTGTGTGTGTGTGTGTGTGCCACCATCCATCACCACCACTCTTCCCCCCTGGAGGGGTTGCTGATTGGGGGGGGCTACTCGACACCACAGTACATCTCTTGTTCTTCAGCCAACATGTTTATTTGCTCTTAACCTTTCTCTCCTCCCACACACAATCTCAGCCATAGAGCGGAGCTTACTTTAGAGCGGATAGCAGCCTTTTTCTGTCGTGTTGCACATTCTTAAACCCTACACGGTGCCGGCAGAGCCACTTAGAACACTCAACAGGCTCCAGGCCAAATTGTGATTGATATAAACCAATTACGGTGTGGATGAGGACTGGGGATATTTTCCCACTGTTGTCGCCCAGCTCACAGTGTGACTGTAAGCGTGAGCCCATTGTTCGTCTGTTGTGAGGAAACACGCCACAGAACTCACACCTGAACTCACTCACGGCTCACGACTTCCTATGTGGACTGGAAGTACGTTTAGTTTCTCTCAATTGCCCCGTAAAATCCTAACACCGTAACGTACCCAATATTTGTACTCAAGCCTCAAGATTATGTCCATCTGAGACAACTGTGCTCCATGTTATTTTAGGATCATGTGAGCGACAGAAATCGTGTGAATTCTGGGAAATGTTACAGACCAAGGAGCTACCGTTTTGCTGTCTCGAATTCCGCACTGACATGTTGTGCCATTTCAAGACATTTTTATCTACATGTAAGAAAATGATTGAAAGTCCATGATGAAGCAATGAAGTGTTCAAAAGCAAATCAATGAAATGGACAGACGGGCTATTACTCTGGCATGTGTGTGTTTCTGTAGAATTGCGTATGTTCAGATCACACCCTCAAGTGGGCCAGAAAAATGCTTAATTATTTGCCTAGACTAAATGAAATCAAACTCGCACAACGTAAGTAACAAGTAAGTAAATGTAATAAAAACAATTCAGAAGTCTACCTTTTATCAACCTCAGTGTGTTGCCTTATCCCTAAGGGTTTGTCACGTAGAACCCAGCACCCTGGCAACACACCACACTGGACCCAATTGGGTTGGTGAAATGGCAACTTCAGATGTACTTTTATCAAGATAGATAAAAGAACATTGCAACAGAGAATATAACTACCTTCCATTTGCATCGAAAAAATATTTGTATCGAAATAAGCAAAGCAATTGTTGATGCAACATGGGAAAAGAATTTACTGTCAACGACAAATGGAAAATCAATGGGAGACATCTATACAAAAATGCAATGTAATAAAAGATCAAATGTAGGGTGAAAGTGGTTTTAGGCAATGTAACAGTGATGTGTGTTAGCAAGTCAGTATACAGCATCCTATATTAGCATTCAAAATCATTTTAAGAAAAGAATGTAATGGCATTTATAGCGCAGGCATCTACACATTTGAGATGGGCTTATCCATAAACACTAAAGATGAATAGAAACACGCTACTCTGAATAACAGAGGGGAAAATGTCTGTCAGTCTGAATAACATCAAGGAAACCCAGTCATTACAAATTAATCTGGTTGCAAATGACTTGCACCAATCATGTGGGCAAATACTTCAGATAGAGATATGCAGGTGCTGTTATCTAGTGCGACTGAGAGTTATGCATACATTTTAGTACAACACTGCAGAACATTTTACTTTGTGAATAAATTATTGGCAAAATTGTCTGAAAGTACACTACAAATAATACCATAATGAATGTAGAATGCTTACTCTTTCCAAGACCACACTTTGGTGTGGCTGTAGTTAATCTTTAGAAATAAGGTTTTCAGGTATTTTCTGAAAATGGGCAGACCTAAAACACGTTCCACTGGAGTATTGAGCCCTCATGTCATCTGTGGCCAGTCAGCTTAACCCTATGGTCAAGTGTCATCTTAACCCTATGGTCAAGTTTCATCTTAAACCCTAGTCATGGTAAAGTTTCATCTTAAACCCTAGTCATGGTAAAGTTTCAGCATAAACCCTAGTCATGGTAAAGTTTCAGCTTAAACCCTAGTCATGGTAAAGTTTCAGCTTAAACCCTACTCATGGTAAAGTTTCATCTTAAACCCTAGTCATGGTAAAGTTTCAGCTTAAACCCTATGGTAAAGTTTAAGCTTAAACCCTATGGTAAAGTTTCAGCTTAAACCCTAGTCATGGTAAAGTTTCAGCTTAAACCCTAGTCATGGTAAAGTTTCAGCTTAAACCCTAGTCATGGTAAGGTTTCAGCTTAAACCCTAGTCATGGTAAAGTTTCAGCTTAAACCCTAGTCATGGTAAAGTTTCAGCTTAAACCCTAGTCATGGTAAAGTTTCAGCTTAAACCCTAGTCATGGTAATGTTTCAGCTTAAACCCTAGTCATGGTAAAGTTTCAGCTTAAACCATAGTCATGGTAAAGTTTCAGCTTAAACCCTAGTCATGGTAAAGTTTCAGCTTAAACCCTAGTCATGGTAAAGTTTCAGCTCAAACCCTAGTCATGGTAAAGTTTCAGCTTAAACCCTAGTCATGATAAAGTTTCAGCTTAAACCCTAGTCATGGTAAAGTTTCAGCTTAAACCCTATGGTAAAGTTTCAGCTTAAACCCTAGTCATGGTAAAGTTTCAGCTTAAACCCTAGTCATGGTAAAGTTTCAGCTTAAACCCTAGTCATGGTAAAGTTTCAGCTTAAACCCTAGTCATGGTAAAGTTTCAGCTTAAACCCTAGTCATGGTAAAGTTTCAGCTTAAACCCTATGGTAAAGTTTCAGCTTAAACCCTAGTCATGGTAAAGTTTCAGCTTAAACCCTAGTCATGGTAAAGTTTCAGCTTAAACCCTATGGTAAAGTTTCAGCTTAAACCCTAGTCATGGTAAAGTTTCAGCTCAAACCCTAGTCATGGTAAAGTTTCAGCTTAAACCCTAGTCATGATAAAGTTTCAGCTTAAACCCTAGTCATGGTAAAGTTTCAGCTTAAACCCTATGGTAAAGTTTCAGCTTAAACCCTAGTCATGGTAAAGTTTCAGCTTAAACCCTAGTCATGGTAAAGTTTCAGCTTAAACCCTAGTCATGGTAAAGTTTCAGCTTAAACCCTAGTCATGGTAAAGTTTCAGCTTAAACCCTAGTCATGGTAAAGTTTCAGCTTAAACCCTATGGTAAAGTTTCAGCTTAAACCCTAGTCATGGTAAAGTTTCAGCTTAAACCCTAGTCATGGTAAAGTTTCAGCTTAAACCCTATGGTAAAGTTTCAGCTTAAACCCTAGTCATGGTAAAGTTTCAGCTCAAACCCTAGTCATGGTAAAGTTTCAGCTTAAACCCTAGTCATGGTAAAGTTTCAGCTTAAACCCTGTGGTAAAGTTTCAGCTTAAACCCTATGGTAAAGTTTCAGCTTAAACCCTAGTCATGGTAAAGTTTCAGCTTAAACCCTAGTCATGGTAAAGTTTCAGCTTAAACCCTAGTCATGGTAAAGTTTCAGCTTAAACCCTATGGTAAAGTTTCAGCTTAAACCCTAGTCATGGTAAAGTTTCAGCTTAAACCCTAGTCATGGTAAAGTTTCAGTAACAACTTAATGAACCTGGAAAGTGAGCTCTACAGTTGCTCCTACAGTTGCTCCTACAGTTGCTCCTACAGTTGCTCCTACAGTTGCTCCTACGTTTGCTCCTACAGTTGCTCCTACAGTTGCTCCTACAGTTGCTCCTACAGTTGCTCCTACAGTTGCTCCTACGTTTGCTCCTACAGTTGCTCCTACAGTTGCTCCTACAGTTGCTCCTACAGTTGCTCCTACAGTTGCTCCTACAGTTGCTTCCTCAGTTGCTCCTACAGTTGCTCCTACAGTTGCTATAACAGTAGACCAGGCTGCAGTCTGCATTTAAGGTCTTGTAGAGATCCCTTTTGGTGGGTGCAGAAGGAGGAGATGCACTTTAAGTGTCCAGAACACCAAATTACTTTAGTAGACCTATTTCCCACAAACACCAACACAACTTACGTAATCCATATTTTTTGACTAATCGTATCTTCTAAAATTCACCTTAAACCTCCCTGTATCATTACAGGACTTTTTGTCACACACACACACACACACACAATCCCGTCTCTCTTCCCTCCACACACATTGATTTACTTTAAGTGTGTCTTTAATACACTAGTCCACTGGTTCCTTATCACACAGTCACAAACCCAGACAGGCGCGGACATTACTCTTAGCCAGCTCCACTTAAAATGAATAGCTGGTTGAGCGTCAGGCACTTATCATTGATGAGTTCATTCTTGTCAGTGGAAAACAACAAACACTTGGGTTTTCGTTTCTTCAACTAACATGGAGCTACATGAATACTCAAACTCCCCGGCTTCTTGTCAGGCATCACTGACAAATCCCCCTGTCAGCTGAGTGGCGTCATCTGCTTCACCATTAGCATCTGAGCTCATCCGAGGGACTTGTTGTCTCAGGTGCCGATGATGGATAATCTCTCCTCTGGCTCAAATGTCCAAAACGTTTTGATCGATCCCGTAACTGGACTGTTTTTCTAAACATCCAAGCGCATGGTTCACATTTAAAATTCTAGGGATTTTTTTTTTCCCCTGGAAATCATCAATCGAAAGCTTCGCTAGCTAGCAGACGCATTTAAAGAGTAAGCAATGAGTTATGATGGATTTGACTTTTGACAGATGTGAAAAGTGAGAGTGCACCCTGAGGTAATCCTTTTGTTTCTCTGCAGTGTATACACTACCAGTCAAATGTCTGGGGTCACATGAAATGTCTTTGTTTTCTATTAATAAAATATACATTAATTAGAATAGGAAATAGCTAAATTAATCCTTGTCAAATAATTCCCTTTTTGGAGCAATTACAGCCTTGCAGTCCTCTGGCTTTCTGGATGACAATCTGTTGAGGTAATCTGAAGAGATTTCCAACCATGCATCCTGAAGCACCTCAATAAAGGTTAGATTGCCTTGATGGGCACTTCTTACGTAGTTTTAAGGTTTGGGTCAAGATGCATCCAAAACAGCTCAATAGGACTGAGAACCGGTAACTGCGCTGACCACTCCGTTATAGACAGAATATCGCCCTGACACATTGCCTTCACAAACAGATGGCGTCAAGCACTCCTACAGCATCTTATATTTGGTGAGTGTCTCACAAATGTTCTTTTGTTATCTGAACACTTCTGACTTAAATGGTGTGGCCTCCATCCTCCCCTGACCTCAACCCTATTGATGACCTTTGGAACATCCTCAAGCAAAAGATCAATGAGGCAGTTCACATTTAAATAGCAGCTCTGTGAGGCTATTCTGACATCCTGCAAAGAAATTCAAGGAGAAAATCTCTAGAAACTCACAAGTTCAATGGATGCAAGAACTGTGAAGGTGATATCAAAGAACGGGTCCAATATTAGCATGTAACTTGCCCTGTTAAGATTTGTTTGATTGAAATAGCGTTTGATTTCAGTAAATGTGACCTCCTAATGTTGCAAATTCAAAAAATGGACCAACAGATGACCATTTTCAGTTCTTTACGACATATAAAATGTTTTATGCAAAATTATTTGGAACAGTGCATTTTGAGTTTTTATTTTTTATTTTTTTTAAATAAACTTATACTTGACTTATACCCTAACAGTTGACCACTCGGAAATTATACTGACTGTCATTTGCATCGACTATTTAGGAAAATCTGTGTCAGAAATCTATCATGACCAGAACAATGGACCCAAACGCAGGCACAGAGGCAGAGACCAGGTAACATAAAACAGTATTTATTAAAGGTGTATCCAGAGTATCCGGGCAGAGTATCCAGAGTATCCAGAGTATCCAGATCCAGAGTATCCAGAGTATCCAGAGTATCCGGGCAGAGTATCCAGAGTATTCAGAGTATTCAGAGTATCCAGAGTATCCAGAGTATTCCAGAGTATCCAGAGTATTCAGAGTATTCCAGAGTATCCAGACTATCCAGAGTATCCAGAGTATCCAGAGTATTCAGAGTATCCAGAGTATTCAGAGTATCCAGAGTATCCAGATTATCCAGAGTATTCAGAGTATCCAGACTATCCAGAGTATCCAGAGTATTCAGAGTATCCAGACCATCCAGAGTATCCAGAGTATTCAGAGTATCCAGAGTATCCAGAGTATCCAGAGTATCCAGGCAGGTTCTGTAGACGGTGGTCAGATGTCTGGAGGTACAGAGGGGTAGGCTGGTTTGTCATCGGTAGGCAGGCGATGGTCAATGCTGGTACGTAGCAGATTTTACAAGGGGTCATGCAGGGTCGTGGTCAGGAACAGAGATGTCAAACACTGGGAACAGAGAATAAGAACAAGTGCCACAGAACAGGGTAAAGCTGGAAACGAGTGAATGAACAAACGGTCTGGCAACAGGTTACAGGAAATACTGACATATAGAGTCCAGGGAATAATCAGTACATAGGCAACACCTGGTGGAAAAGGGGTGGAGTCAATGACACGCCAGGTGAGACAGATCACGTTGTGACAATATCATTTGCATAATAATTTGGAACGTGGTATAAATATAAAACAAGTACATTTCTAATTCGGCATTGGATTATACAAATTATGAAAGCAAAGACATTTTTCCATAAAGAAAAAACAACTTATTTGGTAATTAGTCACAGCAACCAATTACTGATAATGAAAGTCATTTCACAACCATATTAGGTATCTAAAGTAATTAACTAGCACAAGCATACTTTATGTTCATACTTTATGTTGCACTTTGAGGTGAATAGAGTCCACAAAGAGTGGTACAAAGCATATCACTCATCCATGTCAGAGCTCCCGCTGAGGCCAGTCTAGTGCCACCTGCAGGCAGGCTTTGGCGTTTGCACTCACCGGTCTTCTAGCACCACTCTACCCTCTGTGTCACATAATTGTCCTGTTATTTGCACACCAGGTGTCCATTTCCCTGATTATTCCATATTTATGGTTCCCTGTGTTTGGTTGTGTCTTCGTGTGGAATTGCTATATGTATTATCTGTATTGTGAGTGTTTCTATATTGTATATTCTTGCTTTCCACCGTAAGTTACTTTTGTATGTATAAGTGGGTACATTTATTATTTAGCAGTAGTAGCCAAATAAAGGCAAGTATTTGAACTAAACGCACGTGGACCTGATTCTGTCCTTCCTTACGTCTCCTCGGATTCATGACAACCCTTTTTATATCATCATTTCTTGTGGCTGAGGGGAAACCCAGCAAGCTATGGAATCCTTGTAGTTTATCTTTTGCATGACAATATACTGCCAGCACTTAATTTCTTGTTCATGTCAAAAGTGTTTACTGTTGAACTTCTAAGACAAATCATTCTCATGCATTTATATGCGATATTTCACAAAGCTTGGTTTCTCTCTAATGCATGTGTTTGTTTTGAGCTAGGGATTAACTGTGCAATTCATCACAGGGCTGTCAGAATGTTCTGTAGATCTGCATTTAATCCATATCATTCTTCACACGGGGGCACTATTTAATGTTGCGCGGTGATATGTCATATATGTGTATACCTCATATGTAACTTGTGTTTCACACATTCAGGGACACAGCCTATTAAAAAGAGTCTGACTCTCGAGGATTAATTGAAACATCATTGACTCCGGGGCAATCTTTATTCGTAAGACCTGAGGCGCTTCTGAAACAAATTCATCATTATAAGTAGTACGCATCGAGCGCCACAGAACACAACAGACTCGAAGAAACCATGGACTCAACCATTCGTTCGCATGTACAGGGAATTGTCCCGAATCGCACACTATTCTCAGTATTCGCACACTATTCTTTGGTCAGAAGTAGTTTGCTACATAGGGAATAGGATGCCATTTTAGACCCACTGAGACATCTGCTACATTGTCGTATGCTCGCACTTTTACCCTAGGGTTGTCAGTGTAGGTCCCCGACCAGCTGTTCTCTTTAATCGCTACATTGCCCCGAACCACAAGTCAGACACCCCTATGTCACCCCTATGTCCTTGTTGAGGTAACAGGCTTAATGAAAATCTATATGGCCTGCATTGCCCTGCTAATGGTTCATGTAGGCGTCATTGATAAGAGTTCACTGTACACTGTTTTCTCAGCTGTGCAATACACAACATTGAGCAAATTAACTGTGTATGTTTTGTACTGGAGCACGTCAACTAAAAAGAAAACCGGCCCATACCATTAAAAAATGATGTCCATACTATATCTGCCGTCATGGTTTCACCTCTGTGATTATAAATGCATTAGAGACTAAACTGTTCTGACTTCCTAATCCACTGGGCTGATTTGAGTTATATTTCATAAATACCAGCACACACACGGAGCCTAATCTCAATATGATGTAGTCATAAATGGTTTAACCAGCTAGAAAACATTCTTCATTAAAATACCCATCCCAAAATCATTTTTGAATCAGGTGTAGTCTGAGTTCAATTGTTACATAGGTCTTTAAAATGGCCAGCGATTTCTGTGCTTTAGCTGGCGTTTTATACATAACTGTCGACCACCCTTTTGTCATGACCAGGGGGTAGGTATGCTGTGTGGGTCAGGATCTAGACTGCACTAATTTGGAAGATATGAGTGACTGGGTACCATAAAAAAAAGGATTTCTGCTACGGTTTATACCTGCGTGCATGGGATAATCTAAACAATAACCACGGTTTGATCTCTCCACTGAATTGTTACCCTCCGGAGTTGTGTGAGTATTCTGTCAGGAGAGCAATGTACATTTTAAAACTCTGTTGTTTTTTTCCAATGGTGATGTGTTAGTCATGAAAAGTAATCTTGCTGCATAAATGATGAACTGAGCGGCGAAGAAGAGGCTGTGAAGACATCTGAGGTTCGGCAGGCAGGCAGGCAGGCAGGCAGACACATGTGGGATGCCTCCATTAGCCTATCTGCTCTGTTCTCCTTTTCCTGTCTCTCTCAATCTCACTCTGGCATGCTCTCCTCGGCTCTACCTTCTGCTCTCTTTCCACCCCCACTTGCTGGCACTCTCACACAGTATCCCTCTTTCCCTCCCTCTCTTCCCACCTCCCTCCCACACTCTCTCTCTCTAGGGACGAGACTTTCAGAGAGTTATTTGTTTTCACGTTGAGTGAAGAGCTCCTGCGGTGAAGGTGTCAGGGCTTTTCTCTCTGTTCCTGTGGATGTCAGACTGCTCTGTAGTGGCTCTAAGAGCACAGTACCTCACCAGCAGGCTTACATAAAGGTTCCAGCCACAACCCTCATGCCAACAAGATCTCAGTCTCACGTCAGTGTTGTACGTTATTCCGGGTGACATGTTTGTGGGAGAAGAAAAAGCAGCCACCTAGAGGTGAGGTGAAGGCCTAATGGTTGGACATGTCTATTGGTGAAGTGTATTTATCCATGGATCATATTGATTAGATTGAACAATGTAATTTGCATGTGAGCCTTGACTCAAAACCGTTGACAACTTCTAGAATCGAGTAAATGTTTTCCTTGGGATGAACGCCTCTTTGAAAGGTGCCCCGGTCACATTTGAATGGCAGATTCGAAGATCTGACTAAATGCATCACCACAACTAATCTTACATTTCCACGAGAAAAACTGATTTGTTTTCGCAAAGAAGCATTAGCCATCCACCTGGTGTCAGGTTTTCAAGTAGATAGTATGTACTATAAGATACTATGTATATATGATAGTATGTACTATAAGATACTATGTATATATGATAGTATGAACTATAAGATACTATGTATATATGATAGTATGTATGATAGTATGTACTATAAGATACTATGTATATATGATAGTATGTATGATAGTATGTACTATAAGATACTATGTATATATGATAGTATGTACTATAAGATACTATGTAT
The DNA here is from genome assembly GCA_029465975.1 of Dallia pectoralis. Classification (NCBI taxonomy): domain Eukaryota; kingdom Metazoa; phylum Chordata; class Actinopteri; order Esociformes; family Umbridae; genus Dallia; species Dallia pectoralis. The sequence continues at coordinate 3,493,837 of CM055736.1, forward strand.
ATATGATAGTATGTACTATAAGATACTATGTATATATGATAGTATGTACTATAAGATACTATGTATATATGATAGTATGTACTATAAGATACTATGTATATATGATAGTATGTACTATAAGATACTATGTATATATGATAGTATGTACTATAAGATACTATGTATATATGATATGAATAGTGTCATATACATAGTACATACTATCATACATAATGTCATATACATAGTACATACTATCATACATAATGTCATATACATAGTACATACTATCATACATAATGTCATATACATAGTACATACTATCATACATAGTATCATATACATAGTACATACTATCATACATAATGTCATATACATAGTACATACTATCATACATAATGTCATATACATAGTACATACTATCATACATAGTGTCATATACATAGTACATACTATCATACATAATGTCATATACATAGTACATACTATCATACATAGTATCATATACATAGTACATACTATCATATATACATAGTATCATACAAAGTGTCATATACATAGTACATACTATCATACATAGTATCAAATAGTACATACTATCATACATAATGTCATATACATAGTACATACTATCATACATAATGTCATCTACATAGTACATAATATCATACATAGTGTCATATACATAGTACATACTATCATACATAATGTCATATACATAGTACATACTATCATACATAATGTCATATACATAGTACATACTATCATACATAATGTCATATAGTACATACTATCATACATAGTGTCACGAAATGGTGTGGGGGCGTGGCTACACAGACCTTTCGGTGATTCACTTCCTTGTTTATGTTTTGTCACTCAGCTGTTTCTGATTGTATTCTACTGGGCTATAAAAGGGGAGCTAACAAGTCACTCCTTGTTCAGCATTGTTACAAGTCACATCGATATTAGTGGTGAGTGTTGGGAGATGTACTGTGGATGTTGAACGTTTTTGTATAAGACGCTACATGCCCACTTTTATTTCCTGTCACAGTATACTCTTTTCGCCGTTTACGGTTTGTTTTATGTTCGTCATTAATAAAACCTGTCCTAAAACGGATTACCTGGCTCTGCACCTGGCTTCCTGCACTACACCCTACGGTTCGTGACAGAATGCTAAGCCCTAAAGATAGCCAGCGGAGCCTGATGGTGAGTGGATTCCTATGAGCCACGAATGCAGCTATCAGGGCTGATTACATCGGGTCCGCGGTCCTTCCCGGAGGAAGGCAAGAGGGCACCCCGACAGCGTCCCAAAAAAGTTTTTGGGGGGGAGCTAAGGAGGTGTTCCGGGAGGACCGCGGAAAGAACACCCACTGTGGGTGGCTGGTCCTGGTGCTGCATGACCAGCCACCCACTGCTCCTGGGCTGCAGACAGGGGGGGAGAAACCCCTTGAGCTACAGCCACAACCCCCGCCGTGGGAAGACCCTTTTCGGCCACCGATGTCAGAGACAGAAAAACCCCCGGAGGGGTTGGATGAACAGCCCTCGGCTATTATTAGGACGTGGTGGAGGACATGGCTGGACTAACAGGAGCCAGCGCCTGAGATGGTCGCCACCACGCCTGAGCCTGAGATGGTCGCCGTCACGCCAGCGTCCACGATGGCTCCCGCCGTCACGCCAGCGCTCAAGATGGCTGCCGCCGTCACGCCAGCGCTCAAGATGGCTGCCGCCGTCACGCCAGCGTCCACGATGGCTGTTGCCGTCACGCCAGCGCTCAAGATGACTGCCGCCGTCACGCCAGCGCCCAAGAGGGTCGCCATCACGCCTGCGCCCAAGATGGCTGTTGCCGTCACGCCAGCGCTCAAGATGGCTGCCGCCGTCACGCCAGCGCTCAAGATGGCTGCCGCCGTCACGCCAGCGCCCAAGATGGCTGCCGCCGTCACGCCAGCGCCAAAGAGGGCTCCCGCCGTCACGCCAGCGTCCACGATGGCTCCCGCCGTCACATCGCCGCCCACAATGGCTGCCGCATCGCCCCCCACAATGGCTGCCGCATCGCCGCCCACAATGGCTGCCGCATCGTCGCCCACGACGGCGGACTCTCAGCCACACAACATGGCGGTTGGTCCTCCAGGGCCTTGTAAGGACTGGACCCGTCCTGATGGACTAACCCATTGGGTTTGACTGTGGGTCCTGTCTTGTTGCTCCCTTATGGTTTTTGTTAGTTCGTTCGGCTATCTGGGGAGCTAGCCTTTTAGTGGGGGATACTGTCACGAAATGGTGTGGGGGCGTGGCTACACAGACCTTTCGGTGATTCACTTCCTTGTTTATGTTTTGTCACTCAGCTGTTTCTGATTGTATTCTACTGGGCTATAAAAGGGGAGCTAACAAGTCACTCTTTGTTCAGCATTGTTACAAGTCACATCGATATTAGTGGTGAGTGTTGGGAGATGTACTGTGGATGTTGAACATTTTTGTATAAGACGCTATATGCGCACTTTTATTTTCTGTCACAGTATACTCTTTTCTCCGTTTACGGTTTGTTTTATGTTCGTCATTAATAAAACCTGTTCTAAAACGGTTTACCTGGCTCTGCACCTGGCTTCCTGCACTACACCCTAAAGATAGCCAGGTTCATGACACGAATGCAGCTATCACACAACCCCGCCGTGGGAAGACCCTTTTCGGCCACCGATGTCAGAGACAGAAAAACCCCGGAGGGGTTGGATGAACAGCCCTCGGCTATTATTAGGACGTGGTGGAGGACATGGCTGGACTAACAGGAGCCAGCGCCTGAGATGGTCGCCACCACGCCTGAGCCTGAGATGGTCGCCGTCACGCCAGCGTCCACGATGGCTCCCGCCGTCACGCCAGCGCTCAAGATGGCTGCCGCCGTCACGCCAGCGCTCAAGATGGCTGCCGCCGTCACGCCAGCGTCCACGATGGCTGTTGCCGTCACGCCAGCGCTCAAGATGACTGCCGCCGTCACGCCAGCGCCCAAGAGGGTCGCCATCACGCCTGCGCCCAAGATGGCTGTTGCCGTCACGCCAGCGCTCAAGATGGCTGCCGCCGTCACGCCAGCGCTCAAGATGGCTGCCGCCGTCACGCCAGCGCCCAAGATGGCTGCCGCCGTCACGCCAGCGCCAAAGAGGGCTCCCGCCGTCACGCCAGCGTCCACGATGGCTCCCGCCGTCACATCGCCGCCCACAATGGCTGCCGCATCGCCCCCCACAATGGCTGCCGCATCGCCGCCCACAATGGCTGCCGCATCGTCGCCCACGACGGCGGACTCTCAGCCACACAACATGGCGGTTGGTCCTCCAGGGCCTTGTAAGGACTGGACCCGTCCTGATGGACTAACCCATTGGGTTTGACTGTGGGTCCTGTCTTGTTGCTCCCTTATGGTTTTTGTTAGTTCGTTCGGCTATCTGGGGAGCTAGCCTTTTAGTGGGGGATACTGTCACGAAATGGTGTGGGGGCGTGGCTACACAGACCTTTCGGTGATTCACTTCCTTGTTTATGTTTTGTCACTCAGCTGTTTCTGATTGTATTCTACTGGGCTATAAAAGGGGAGCTAACAAGTCACTCTTTGTTCAGCATTGTTACAAGTCACATCGATATTAGTGGTGAGTGTTGGGAGATGTACTGTGGATGTTGAACATTTTTGTATAAGACGCTATATGCGCACTTTTATTTTCTGTCACAGTATACTCTTTTCTCCGTTTACGGTTTGTTTTATGTTCGTCATTAATAAAACCTGTTCTAAAACGGTTTACCTGGCTCTGCACCTGGCTTCCTGCACTACACCCTACGGTTCATGACACATAGTATCATATACATAGTACATACTATCATATATACATAGTATCATACATAGTGTCATATACATAGTACATACTATCATACATAATGTCATATACATAGTACATACTATCATACATAATGTCATATACATAGTACATACTATCATACATAATCTCATATGCATAGTACATACTATCATACATAGTGTCTATACATAGTACATACTATCATACATAGTGTCATATAGTACATACTATCATACATAATGTCATATGCATAGTACATACTATCATAAATAGTGTCATATAAATAGTACATACTGTCATACATAGTGTCATATACATAGTACATACTATCATACATAATGTCATATACATAGTACATACTATCATAAATAATGTAATATCCATAGTACATACTGTCATACATAGTGTCATATACATAGTACATACTATCATACATAATGTCATATACATAGTACATACTATCATACATAATGTCATATACATAGTACATACTATCATACATAATCTCATATGCATAGTACATACTATCATACATAGTGTCTATACATAGTACATACTATCATACATAGTATAGTACATACTATCATACATAATATCATACATAAATTCATATGTCATATGCATAGTACATACTATCATAAATAGTGTCATATAAATAGTACATACTATCATACATAGTGTCATATACATAGTACATACTATCATACATATACATAGTACATACTATCATAAATAATGTAATATCCATAGTACATACTGTCATACATAGTGTCATATACATAGTACATACTATCATACATAATGTCATATACATAGTACATACTATCATACATAATGTCATATACATAGTACATACTATCATACATAATCTCATATGCATAGTACATACTATCATACATAATGTCATATACATAATACATACTATCATATATACATAGTATCATACAAAGTGTCATATACATAGTACATACTATCATACATAATGTCATATACATAGTACATACTATCATACATAATGTCATATACATAGTACATACTATCATATAAACATAGTATCATATACATTGTACATACTATCATACATAATGTCATATGCATAGTACATAGTATCATATTGTCACGAGTGGTGAGTTAGGGTACTGCACTGTCTGGTTTCGGGTGCACCACTTCCTGGTTCAGGTTGATTATTCACAGCTGTTTTGTATTGGTTCATTAAGTCGGGCTATAAAGGGATTGATAGGAAGTCACCTGGTTGCTGTTCATTATTGTATGTCACAATGTTATATGAAGGTGAGTGTTTGTTTGAAGACAGGTTGTTAGGGGAATGATTATTATAAGACGCTATACGCGCACTTTCATTTATCCTTTTCACCAGTCGTGTTTGTCGCCATTCTACGGTTTGTTTTACGTTCTTTTTGTATGAATAATTATACCGGACGGATTACTGACTCTGCACATGGCTTATTGCGCTACACCATACACGGACCGTGACAGAATGAAGAGCCACCTAAGCCAGCGGAGCCAGACGGTGAGTGGATTCCACGGGGGGGGGCAAGCTATAGCGCCCCGTCGGATGAAACTCACCGTCGCCCCATGGAGCGGTGGGAGTGGAATCGGCCGGAGACACCACAGGAGCGGTGGCTACCTCCCTGGCCGTATGCTGTATACGAACCACCTATGCAGCAGTCAGGGTCAGTGACAATGGGTCCGCGGGCCTTCTATGAAGGCAAGAGGACATCCCGGAGGCGCCCCAAAGTAATTTTTTGGGGGAAGCTAACGGGGTGTTCAAGGAGGTCCGCGGAAAGAACACCCACGACCCTGGTGCTGCCACAGCAACCACCCACTGCTCTGGGGCTGCAGCCAGAGCCAGCAAGAGCTCTGGAGCTACAGCCACAACCCCAGCTCCAACAGGGCTATGACCCCTTCCAGCCACCGACCTCCAGGACCCAGAGACCACCTTGGGGACTGGAGTACCAGCCTCCGGAGGTGGCTAGACGATGGTGGAGGATATGGCTCGAGCTGCCGGGGCCAGGACCAGACTATGCCAACACAGAGCTGGTCTCCCCAGAAGAAAAGCTAGAGCGGCTCCTTCCCCCAAGATGTGAGTGTTTGGACCAGCCCCTCCCACTTCTCTTAAAGTGCCCTGAGAGGCTCCTCCCCCCTCTGCGTGAGTGCCCGGACCATCGCCGCCACGCCCACCTCGATGGCCGCCGCCACGGCCACCTCGATGGCCGCCGCCACGGCCACCTCGATGGCCGCCGCCACGCCCACCTCGATGGCCGCCGCCACGCCCACCTCGATGGCCGCCGCCACGCCCATCTCGATGGCCGCCGCCACGCCCACCTCGATGGCCGCCGCCACGTCCACCACGATGGCCGCCGCCACGTCCACCACGATGGCCGCCGCCACACAACCCAAGATGGTGGACGCTTTGCCACCCAAGATGGCGGTCGGGCCACAAAGACCCAAGCTGTCCCGGACTAACCCTTTGGGTTTTGACTTTGGGTCCTTTCTTTTGCTCCCCTGTTTATTTGGCTATCTGGGAGCTAGCCTTAAGTGGGGGGTACTGTCACGAGTGGTGAGTTAGGGTACTGCACTGGTTTCGGGTGCACCACTTCCTGGTTCAGGTTGATTATTCACAGCTGTTTTGTATTAGTTCATTAAGTCGGGCTATAAAGGGATTGATAGGAAGTCACCTGGTTGCTGTTCATTATTGTATGTCACAACGTTATATGTAGGGGAGTGTTTGTTTGAAGACGGGTTGTTAGGGGAATGATTATTATAAGACGCTATACGCGCACTTTCATTTATCCTTTTCACCAGTCGTGTTTGTCGCCGTTCTACGGTTTGTTTTACTTTCATTGTATTAATAAACCTATTCCGAATGGATTATACGTCTCTGCACCTGGCTTACCGCACCTTACACGGAGCGTGACACATATACACATAGTATCATACACACATAGTGTCATATACACATAGTGTCATATACACTTAGTGTCATATACACTTAGTGTCATATACACTTAGTGTCATATACACTTAGTGTCATATACACATAGTGTCATATGTTCACACACCCCTACTTCACTATTAGCCTGCAGGCCACGTACAGACACATGTTGTGCACTAGCATCTGCTCATCTTCTAACCTCACAAATGCAGACAAGGAAGGAATAGGCAAGGGTCTGCATAAACCAAGACCATGCAAACAGTGGCCAAAAAACCTAAGGCCCTATGTGAAAGGCATGTAATCAGTGTGAGTTAGCATATGAATAAACTATAGCGGTTAGAAAGAGGGTTAGAGGATGAAGAGAAGGAGGACAGATGGAGGTGTGATGTTAGAACAGAAGGAGAGAAGAGGAGTGAAGGGGAAGTTTAATGAAGAACAGAAAGTGCACTGCAGAAAGGGGATTATATACATGTACACTGGAATATGTTTCATCTGAGAAACTAAAGGAACTGATGGGGTTTGAAAGGATGAGAGATGGAGAGAGACATACAGAGAGAGGGAGAGAGACAGAGAGACAGAGAGAGAGAGAGAGAGAGAGAGATGGTAGCGAACCCCTCCTTCTGTCTCAGCACCATTGTAGCTGTTGATGTTTGTCTCTCTAATGAGCATGTCTTGTTCTGTCCAAAGATAGGCAGATGTCTTTATGTATACTTGTTATCACAGATGAACAAAGGCTGGAAAAATGGCTTCCCCACAGTTGGATAATCACTTCTCGCATTGTGTCTGTATTTTTCAGTCTTTCATCTGGCTTTAGGACAGATCACAGTGGTTTTGTCACAACTTTTTTCTTTTTTGATTCAATTCAAAGGGCTTCATCTGGTTTGTGAAATCCCCATTGAGTCATATACCGTAATAGTACAAGACTAATATGAAAATACATATTCACATATGTATTTAAATGGTGAGAAAGACACTGGTTGTAATGTTTTTCTCCAGGTTTGGGTGTCCCACTGACTGTCTATACAGTTGTCAAGAGTAATTCAAATGGTATTTTTTGGTATAGTTCTTTCCTCTTTAAATCTTTGTAATTTTTTGTATTTCTTGTCCCTAAAGTCCGGGTGAGCACAACCAGTCCCGATTGGCTAGGCACATTTGGTCAGGCTAATTTCACCACATCTGTAGTGCTCAAATATTCTGCCACTGTGTGAATGTCTTTACAGTCAGTGAAATTCAGTATGTATTTAAATTACTTGAATTGCCACAATAAATCAGTATAAATAAGTATATTCAGAAACTAAAGTAGAAGTTAATGATTATTTTTGGCCAGTTTGATTCATTTTCTTTACAAAGAGCTCAACATCTTCTGTGCACGGTTTGAGGCTTCAGGCGACCAACACTATTCCATCTATGAGACTTGCTGAGGAACAACATGACACACTCTGTCGTTAACCCAGTCTGACGTGAGGAATGCCTTTATATGAGTGAACCCTAGGAAGTCACTAGGACCAGATGTCCGTGTCCTCAGTGGGGGGCGCTGACCAGCTAGCGCAGGTAGCAGAGCTGTAGTACTCGAGACCGGTCTCGGTCTCGAGACCGGTCTCGAGACCACTTTTTTAAGGTCTCGGTCTCGTCTCGGTCTCGGTTACATTTGGACTCGGTCTCGACTCGGTCTCGGACAGTAAGGACTCGTAAATTCTTCCGAGACCAGCCGAGACCAGCATAGAAATTATCGCCCACAATTTTTTCTAGAAAAATATTTTAGTATGACATGTAGAGGCTGTATTTCCATTGGCTGTATTTCGTCCAGAGTCAGACTGTTTTTTTCTGATGTGGCTTATCCCGCCAATGGCTATCTACTTTTGAAGAAAAGCCCACCCCCAGCGTCGCTAGAGGGTGCACCCATTCACGTAAATACTTCAATCTTAAACATATGCTCGATCATGTCTGCACAATCAGCCAATATATTCGTTTTGCCTATATTCAGTACATTGAGCACAAATAAATAATTTGTCCGAAAAAACACAGCGGTTAGTAATTAAAATACATACATAATGTTGAAAAGCTACAGCCGACGTCCCTCCATGACTTTTCCTAAATACGTGCATTTTACCTTTTTCAGAATTGCAAAATCACAAACCGAACAATATATAAAACTACTATTTACATGTTTTTTGATACCTAAACTGCCTTCCTGTCGCCAAAATCCCACGCCGCTGGGCGTTTGTACCCTAATTGCGGTACCCAGACACCGATCACACTTCACTGAGCCTATATGGCAATGGTTGAATGGGCGATACACAGACAAATACTACGAGAATACATATAGACAATAGTCTGATTGGCTTGGTTGAACTACAAAAAAGAGGTACGTTTATAAAGAAATATGTTTCAGTAAATAAACAGAACGAATTCCGCCAAATACATACAGCCCCATTCATGTGTCATGCGCCTATTGCACTCAATAATTAATAACGAATGAACCACAGTGTATTCATATAGCCTACAAGAGACTTCAACAAAATATTGTTTTGTATCGAAATTAAACGAATATAAACAATAATTATTAATAGGCTAACTACAAATGGGCGATAAATGAAATTACTCATGCACACAGAAGGACGTGGGACATACATAAGTCCGGGGGCATACGGCAGAAAGAGCATAAAACTGGAACGGTTATGGTCCGATCTATATGAAACTGAACCCGTTTTGGTCCGATCTTTATTAAACTGGAAGGGTTTTGGTCTGATCTATATGAACACTGTGCGCAGTTCAACCGGGTTAGTTTGCTGCTGTCTCATGTGCACTCGTAACAATAATGAACACTGTGCGCAGTGCAACCGGTTCGTTTGCGTGTCCTGCTCAAGCAGACAAACAACTGAAGCTGCATGCCTGTGGACGGATAAATAATTATAAATAGATTTGTTTATCGGCCAATCATGCGCAAATCATTTGATTGCAAGTCGCTTGTGATCTAAAATGTGTTAGCATTTACTACATCAACATAGGACATACAGTTTGATGGATTTTCATTTATTCGATTTTTAGAAATTTTAATATCATAGCCTGTGCATTTTAAAATCATGGTTTTATTTTCGTATTTTATGTTTACATAAGACAATAAATAGGCCTAGATACTCTTTTAATAAAATTCATTTAATTCAGGATGACAACACAGTAGATGATCTGATGCTGTTGGTCAAGTGTTTTTTTTACATTGGTCATTGGACCAAAAACATGTCATATTATTTAGTGTTGATATGACTGGTCTCGGTCTCGGCCCCCTTTGGTATCGGTCTCGTCTCGGTCTCGGCCACCTTCGGTCTCGGTCTCGTCTCGGTCTCGGCCCCCTTCGGTCTTGGTCTCGTCTCGGTCTCGGCCCCCTTCGGTCTCGGTCTCGTCTCGGTCTCGCTTTAGGTGGTCTCGAGCACAGCTCTGGCAGGTAGTCACCTCCATATTCAACCTCTCCCGGACTCAGTCTGCCGTCCCCGCCTGCTTCAAACAGATCGCTATTGTTCCTGTAACAAAGAAACCTTCCATCGACTGACGCACTGACCTCCATTATTGTGAAGTGCTTTGAGCGGCTGGTTAGAACACACATCTCCTCTGTTTGCCCAGGAACTGTGGAGCCCATTTAAATTCCATACCGCCCAAATAGATGTACAGTCGATGCTATCATATCTGACGGTACACACGGACCCCGCCCACCTGGAGAAAGGGTAAAACGTACATGAGTATGCTGTTTCTGGATTCTAGTTCAGCATGTATCAGCATGATGGAGTGTGAGGGGATATTTCATAGAAAATGCCCAACCACTTTTAAATTAAGTTTAAGTTTGTGTGGCAGCATTTCAGGTACAAGGAAGAAACAATTAACAGCGACAGAGTGACAGTCAAGACACGAGCATTATGTAAGTGATGTAAGATAATAGAGCTGTACACCGCGGCTAACATGAGCACTATGTGTGTAATATGTAAGTACTGTAAGATAATAGAGCTGTACACTGCAGCTAACATGAGCACTATGTGTGTAATATGTAAGTGATGTAAGATAATAGAGCTGTACACCGCGGCTAACATGAGCACTATGTGTGTAATATGTAAGTACTGTAAGATAATAGAGCTGTACACCGCAGCTAACATGAGCACTATGTGTGTAATATGTAAGTACTGTAAGATAATAGAGCTGTACACTGCAGCTAACATGAGCACTATGTGTGTAATATGTAAGTACTGTAAGATAATAGAGCTGGACACCGCGGCTAACATGAGCACTATGTGTGTAATATGTAAGTGATGTAAGATAATAGAGCTGTACACCGCAGCTAACATGAGCACTATGTGTGTAATATGTAAGTACTGTAAGATAATAGAGCTGTACACTGCAGCTAACATGAGCACTATGTGTGTAATATGTAAGTACTGTAAGATAATAGAGCTGTACACTGCAGCTAACATGAGCACTATGTGTGTAATATGTAAGTACTGTAAGATAATAGAGCTGTAACCGCAGCTAACATGAGCACTATGTGTGTAATATGTAAGTACTGTAAGATAATAGAGCTGTACACTGCAGCTAACATGAGCACTATGTGTGTAATATGTAAGTACTGTAAGATAATAGAGCTGTACACCACGGCTAACATGAGCACTATGTGTGTAATATGGAAGTACTGTAAGATAATAGAGCTGTACACTGCAGCTAACATGAGCACTATGTGTGTAATATGTAAGTACTGTAAGATAATAGAGCTGGACACCACGGCTAACATGAGCACTATGTGTGTAATATGTAAGTACTGTAAGATAATAGAGCTGTACACCGCAGCTAACATGAGCACTATGTGTGTAATATGTAAGTACTGTAAGATAATAGAGCTGTACACCGCAGCTAACATGAGCACTATGTGTGTAATATGTAAGTGATGTAAGATAATAGAGCTGTACACTGCAGCTAACATGAGCACTATGTGTGTAATATGTAAGTACTGTAAGATAATAGAGCTGTACACTGCAGCTAACATGAGCACTATGTGTGTAATATGTAAGTACTGTAGAGCTGTACACCACGGTTAACATGGGCACTATGCGCACGTACTATGGAAGTGGCTGTGCATGAGGCAGAATTGAAGCAGCGTTGTGACAATTTTCCACCTGTCATACTTGAACCCATTAGTCCAGTAAGGCAGAGACCAAGTTCTCATTTCACAATAGTACGTTTTTCTGTTGCCTGTAGAAGGAAAGAATCGTTCACTAATGCCAAACAAGTGATCAGGGTTGGATCTCTGAATAATCTTAGATCACCCCAGTACTAACCCTAACCTAACCCCTAACCCCTAACCCCTAACCCTAACCCCTAACCCTAACCTAACCCTAACCATGTCTGGGGGGTGTGGTCACGATACAATACATTGCCTTGGTTCGATCTATAGACACAAAGGACAATCTGTTCTCCCACCTGGCTTCACCTAGTGGACTAAGGACCAACAGCAACCGTTCCAAATTAGTATGGTCGCAGTAAAGGGTCAGGACAGGGCAGGAGAACGGGTACATATATGGTCGTAACACAAATACACATGCCCCAATGTCTGGACTCCATCCAATACATGAAAGGAAACAGTTCTCTCTCTCTCTCTCTCTCTCTCCATAGAGTCACTGCAGTGTAGAGTTATCCCAATGAAAGCTATAGCCTTTATTCTTTCACTAAATACATTCTATAATCAATACAGTGAACATTCAATAGTAGCTGAGCTATAGGTTCTTTGCGCACAAGCTAAACCTTGGTGCCAGGCTGGCCTTAGTGTAACCAGCGTCACCGGTTTGCTCGGGCAGTTGAGATGTGTGGCTTCTTTTTGTCGTGAGAGAGCTACCGCAGTGTTAATGTCCAAGCAGAAGCTGCTAGAACTGCCATCACACAAGTTTGCAGTTTGAGTATTGAGAGTATTACATTTATTATGGTTGCACTTAGTGTTTGGAAAAACATAAACATATTGTTAACTAAAACTTTTTGTTATTATTACTGTTTGGATTTTTTATGTTCAATTTGTGGAAAGGAGTTCAGTTAGAAGGTCACATGCACAGTTATAAGGTCTGAACAGACTCATGTGGAAACATACCGGAGAGAAGCCAGAGTTTGTGACAAATCCTTTTACAGTGATTTCATATTGTTCTGTCTTTTACTGCATATGATTCATAATCAGAAAGTAAGCACCTACATTGCACCAGACAAACAGACCCCAGATGGTAAGATTGGGCTTCGTCACCTTTTCTGCACTCACATACGCCCTCTATAGGCAGGACTGTGTGGCCACAGCTTTAGTGTCATCCTTATGTTTGCTGACGTCCTGTCCTGGGTCTCATCTCCCATTACGATAAGAGCGCTCACAGATAGGAGGTAAGTGACATGGCAACATGATGCCAGGACAACAAACCCTTTCTCTCTCAACGTCTGCAAGACTAAGGAAATGGCCGTGGACTTGAGGAAGCAGCAGAGAGTGGGGTCACGCTCCGGTACACATCAATGGAGCTGAAGTGGGAAGCGTTTGTGACTTCAAATTCCATGACAGTGCCTGGTGTAGACGAGCAGACTCCCACCAGGGCACCATCGGGAACGTCCCATTAAACTGCATAACTGCGTGATATGGCAGCTGCCCCGCTGCTGATCCCAAAGCCCTACAGAAGGTGGTTAAGTCAGCGGAACGTATCAAGGCAAATAGCATACACGCTGCCTTAAGAAAGCACAGAACATCATAAAAGCCACCCTGGCTTCGGCCTGTTCTCACTGCAGCCGTCTGGTAGACTTTACTGGAGCATCATGACACGGTCAACCAGATTCAGAAAGATTCCCCAATGCCATAAGACTCAGCAACAAAACATTTTGTGATCATATTGATCAATTAGCTTTTTTATTCTCTGGTCAAATCATGAACATTCAATGCATACTATAAAGTACCGATTTACATACACTACTACACTTGTATTTATTTAATGCCAATGCATATTGTCCATACTCCCCACTGCTACACTTCCTACAATGCTCAGAATGACACTTTAACACTGCTCAGAATGACACTTTAACACTGCTCTGAATGACACTATAACACTGATCAGAATGACACTATTACACTGCTCTGAATGACACTATAACACTGCTCTGAATGTTTTTTGGTGAATTTGACAAATCAAAAACTTAGACTTTGACTAAATCTAGGCACAACTTGGAGAGACCTCAAGTTTTTAATTCAGACTTTTTATTTTGTGCACGCCACAACTTTAATACTCTGTCAGACAGTTTGCCATATACATATGCATGAATAATTAAAACTTGTTAGATGTTGATATTTGAGTAAATCGTAAGTTTGATACGCTTCTCTAGCAAGACTTGATGTCAGGGCTTTTCACGCTCTCAAATATGTAAATTGGTCTTCTTTGTGATTGTATCTTTACAAGTTCACAAGGGACTTTGTGTCTGACAGTTTAACATGATTTTTTCGGCAGGATATCAAAAATAGTGTTATCAATGTGAGGTTAGAGAAAAGAACATTTGTTTAAAATAAGTTACGCATTTCAATTCTGTTTTGGTGAGAAGACTTCTCTATCATTTGTAAATGATAGAGTTATTTGAAGTTGTGTTCTATTTGAAGAAAAAATTGAAAAAGTTTTCCAGTCTGTGTTTTCCTGGTAAACGAACCCCGACCTTTTCTGAATATTTCCTCTTTTTTTATTTTTTTGCATCTTAGCGATGCATCGCTTATGTCAACATGAACATCTGTCATCACAATCGATGTCTGAATTCTTTAGCGATTGTTTATGTGCATAAATGAATCTTCTGTGATGGGATTGTGGTGGCCTGATATGTGAAATGGGACACTCTATCAGTGGATCTGTCAGAACCTTTTGAAATTAGCTGAGAAATTGAATTAAGTTGCCTTTAATGGCCGGTTAAAACCATTTTTGAGAGCCTGTAATTTTCCCATTTTAACAACTTTCCGTGACTAGATCATGAAAAATGAGCCAGTTGGCAAGATGAAGCTGAGTATTGAGTAGATTCACTAACTGATTTACAAATGGCATTTCCCAGCCAAACAGGTTTTGTGCAATTCACCCACCCATCCACAATGAAAATCCCAACCCTGTAACCAGAAATTGATTGGAGACACCCTGGGCCAATTACAATTTCCTTCGACTTTTCAGCCAGTGACACCAGTGGGATGGTGCCTGGTTACCTGGGAAAAAGCCCAGTGCCAAATTTCATCAAGTGCTACACAGAGTCCTCGTTATACCTCATTAGGACAATGCTTCCAATGAGGTAATAGACTCCAGGCTGTCACAGTCGGGCCAGGCCCATTGAACTGGCATTAGCTGTTAGTACGGCTTCATTACCTGGATGTAAAGAACATTCTGCTTGGTCATCGCATCTGCTGGAGTTCACTGTGCTAGAAGTACACTTAAGAGGGAAGCTTAGCGGTCATTGCTGGCTTGCTAAGTTACACAACTGTTAGCAATTTAGCAGATAACTATTCAGTGGAATTTATAGTCTCGCGCATACGCTTTACAGAGTCTTAGGGTGTCATGGTTCACGGGTGTTCCCGTGTGTTCCTGTGTTGTGGTGTGCTTGTTTGTCTCCATCTGGTGGGTGTTCGTAGTGTTTCATCCTGGTACCTTAATTTCCCCTATTACCTTAATTTTCCCGCCCTTTTTCTCACCTGTTGCTTGTTAGTCCTCATTAAGTTTAGTATATAGTCTCCCCTGTGTCTCTGTGTGTTTGTCGGGTCATTGTTTGTTCAGTGTTGCGAAGTTACCAGTACCAGTGCCTGTCTCGCCTGTCCTGGACTTAATAAACCCTTGAACTAAAGAAACTCTGCGCTTGTGTCCTCAATTCTGCTCTGAAGCCCATTATCGCGACAGTATGACCCGACCAAGGAGAAGGACGCAGCAGAGGAAGGAAGCCTTTTGGTTAGCCGACCACCAGCCTGTCGAGGTGCCTGCCTGTTTTCGCCGGCGCGCGATACGGCCAGGACCACCTCTCCCTCCACGACCATCGGCTCCACCACCGGTCTGGGTACCGGCCGACTACGGAGCGGTTCGAGATTGGGGACAGACACTCCCTTTTGAGTCAGTGGATGAGTTTGAGGAGGAGGAGTATCCGGAGGAGGAGTACGGTTGGGATGCTTACATCCTCCGGCTGGCATCCGCGTTGCCTCCAGCGGTTCGGTTTTCGGCTCCGCCACACAGAATGGCCGCCGGTCCGTCGCACAAAGTGGCCGCCGGTCTGCCGCCCAAGATGGCTGCCGCCCCGTCGCCCAAGATGGCTGCCGCCCCGCCGCCCAAGATGGCTGCCGCCCAAGATGGCTGCCGCCCCGCAGCTGAAGATGGCAGCTGCCCAGCAGCTGAAGATGGCTGCCGCCCCACAGCTAGAGATGTCTGCCAACCCGCAGTCCCTGATGATTGCCTCTCCGCTACTCAAGATGGGGGCCAATACGTTGCCCAAGGCAGCACCTGCCCCGTTGCCCAAGGCGGTGTCTGCCCCGTTTCCCAAGACGGCTTCCGCCCCGTTTCCCAAGACGGCTTCCGCCCCGTTGCCCAAGATGGCTACCGCTCTGCCCCAAGAAGTGGCCGCCGGTCCGTCGGCAAAGAGACTGGTTCCTGCTCAGTCCTCCATGCCAGTTCCCCCTTCGGCAATACCACTGGTCTTGGATGAGGCATTACGGGAGGACCGGGTGGTCGTCGTTGACTACCTGGCCTGGGTGAGAGAGACTTCGGTTGCCCCGGATGAGGAGACGAGGCTGTACAGCGAATTCATCTCTTGGCTAGCCCACCGAGGCGGGCTTCGGTCGCAGGCCCTGCTTTTTCTGATTCCCCGGTTTTTCATCCGTGTCTCATCTCCTGTCAATTCTGGACCCTGTCCCTCTCTCCGAGACCGCCCATGGCCTAGTTCCCCAGCCTGAGTCCGTTCCCCAGCCTGAGGCCGTTTCCCACCCTGAGCCAGTCCCAGTTTCCTCGCCTGAGCCAGTCCCAGTTTCCTCGCCTGAGCCAGTCCCAGTTTCCCAGCCTGAGCCAGTCCCAGTTTCCTCGCCTGAGCCACACCCAGCCATCCACGTCCCCCAGCCTGAGGCCTTCACCCTGCCTAAGCCTGTTCCTGGGGCTAAGACTATTCCCTGTCCTCCGGCACGGCCACCTGACCCGTGTCCTCCGGCACGGCCACCTGACCCGTGTCCTCTGGCACGCCCACCTGACCCGTGTCCTCCGGCACGCCCACCTGACCCGTGTCCTCCGGCAAGCCCATCTGACCCGTGTCCTCCGGCACGGCCACCTGACCCTTGTCCTCCGGCACGGCCACCTGACACGTCTCCGCCTGGTCGACCTCCTGACCCGTCTCCGCCTGGTCGACCTCCTGACCCGCTCACTCCGGGCCGACCTCCAGATCCGCTCCCTACGGGCCGACCTCCAGATCCGCTCCCTACGGGCCGACCTCCAGATCCGCTCCCTCCGGGCCGACCTCCAGATCCGCTCCCTCCGGGCCGACCTCCAGATCCACTCCCTCCGGGCCGACCTCCAGATCCGCTCCCTCCGGGCCGTCCTCCTGATCCGCTCCCTCCGGGCCGACCTCCTGATCCGCTCCCTCCGGGCCGACCTCCTGATCCGCTCCCTTCGGGCCAACCTCCTGATCCGCCCTCTCCGGTCCGGCCTCCTGACACTCACCCGCCCGTTCGGGCCTCTGCTCCGCCTACGCCTGTCCGGCCTCCTGACCCTCATCCGTCCTTCCGGGCCTCTGCTCCGCCTACGCCTGTCCAGCCTCCTGACCCGCATCCGCCTGTCCTGTCCTCTGCCCCGCATCAGCCGTTACGGCCTCCTGACCCGCATCCGCCTGGGCCTCTGCTTCGCTTTCCTCTGTCCGGCCCCCTGACTCTGTTGCCTTACTGGGGTCTCCCTCTAGGCCTGCCCTGTCTCTGCCCGATTGTCTGGACTACTTCCTGGACTCTGTCCCCATTTCAGGGGTCAGGTTTTAGATCTGTGTTTTTGTTTTCTCGCCTCCATCCCTCCCCTCCGCCTTTGCCGCCTCCCCACAGCAGTTTGTTGTCCTCTGTTTTTAGTTTATTTTTGGCACTTCTGGAGCTGCGCCTTGAGGGGGGGGGTACTGTCATGGTTCACGCATGTTCCCGTTTGTTCCTGTGTTGTGTTGTGTGCTTGTTTGTCTCCATCTGGTGGGTGTTCGTAGTGTTTCATCCTGGTACCTTAATTTCCCCTATTACCTTAATTTTCTCGCCCTTTTTCTCACCTGTTGCTTGTTAGTCCTCATTAAGTTTAGTATATAGTCTCCCCTGTGTCTCTGTGTGTTTGTCGGGTCATTGTTTGTTCAGTGTTGCGAAGTTACCAGTACCAGTGCCTGTCTCGCCTGTCCTGGACTTAATAAACCCTTGAACTAAAGAAACTCGCTTGTGTCCTCAATTCTGCTCTGAAGCCCATTATCGTGACATAGGGAACTATTCAAAGCCTGTCACTTTCTTTGTTTTCTTTGTTATAGTACGATTTAGTCGTTATGTATATTTGCGAACAATCTACACACAATTTGATACTGAAAAAGTGAAATATCGTACATTTTATGGCAAATTATTAAAAATGAAAAGCTGATGCCTCATGTGCATTCACCATGACACCATGGGACAGATTGTGCTCAGATGCATCATCTGCCTTTTGATCATCATAAAACATTTCTAGATGTTGATTGGAGTTCACCTGTGGGGAATTCAACTGATTGGATAGGATTCTGAAAGGCACGTGCAGAGACCTGAACACGGCATATGACCAATGCTCCCCGTCTTATCTGACAGAGTGTGTGAAGATCACCAAGAAAGATCAGAAGAAACTGCCCAAACCCAGGTTGGCAAAGCTGGTAGAGGCATTCCAATGAGGACACAGCGCAGTATGATCTCTGACGGCGCAGTATGCCGCACCTTTCAAAACGATTCAGCCCTTTGGAGTGTTGTACGCGTCCGTCTATGCTTTAGCTTTCTGTGTGTGTAACCTCCACCCACACCCTCCACCCACAACCTCCACCCACAACCTCCACCCACAACCTCCACCCACAACCTCCACCCACAATCCCGATGCTTATCAGAGATGAGCATCACTGTCTTTGACAAACACAGCCTCTCAGTTTGCCCCTCCCCCCGCCCCACTCAACTCTACTTATCATACAGAGCTCAGGAACACTCAGCACAAGGTAGCCGCCAAAATGACGGAGGCGTATGTAAATCACGGTGTCCGGTATCTCCTCTCCGCGCTTATATGTGGCGTAGAGGGTTGAAATTAGGAGAGGGCCAGGCAGATGGAGGGAAGGTGACGAACAACGAGATTGGTTCCGGAGAAGATTCAGTGAAAAGTAATAGATTGAGACTGCACCACTGAAGTCCAGTGGTGCCAGGTTTCTCAGGACACAGCCTATTCTCTACTACTCACACTCAAGGAAAACAGAATGGTTCTGTATATATTACCCTCAAGGTTTGGACTTTTTCATTTGCAAAGTCGCAAAGACATCGATAATGGAAATCAATTCGGAAGGCGTAATATAATTAATCTGGAAATGCACATAGTATGTGTTTTATAAATTGTTTGGTTGTTTTCATGCAATGTATAGATCTGGATACTTCATCTTTGTCCCCAGATAGGCTTTAATAAACCAACACAATACGCCGGAATGTGAAGAAAAGGAGAGTTACAAGGGCGGAGATTAGGCTGTGTTGTTATGTATGCCAACAATAAATCAGTCTGATTTCCAAATCAAACATTTATAGACCTCCTTAATAGCATAGAGGTCTAGGGTGCTGTTTAAAATGCAGTAGCACCAAGCTGACCACAACAAGCTGGCCTTTAAGCCGCGAACGAGCCACCAACTGACAAGTTAGGGAGGCGGGGAAAAATGGTGACTCAATATTATCTAGCGCCTGGGAGCTAACGGAGGTCATCGACAGAGTGAGTAAAGACTTTTCCTCACTCTGTGTTTGTGTTTTAGTTGGCCACCCTGTAACTCTTTGTTTGCTTGCTTTATTAAGCACTCCAGGTTCTGTTTTAGTGATTAGGTGGTCAATTTAGATTGGCTCATTTTTATATTACTCTGCTTTTAATTGTTCCAGGTTACATGTATCAGTAGGTGAGTGTTTGTATCGTGTATTTTGCTGATATCTTAACTGTAGTCGTCACTTTGTGAAGTGAGCTTTATTTTCCTAGTTCAGTGTTGTCAGTTTTTCCCCTGTTCGTTGTTACGTGTTTGTTTAACTTTATAATAAATACCACGATCGGTCAAACTGGCTCAAACTGGCTCTGCATTTGGCTTTCTGCACCAGATGCGTGACACATAACATTTAACGATCATTGGGTCTTAACAGAAAAGTATAGGGGAGAATTCTGACCAGTTTAAACCAGGGATAGGGTTCGAATGGTTGTGGTTGGCTGAGGTAAGAATAAAACATGAATAGGGTTTAAAACGGCTGTATTGAAATTCCATTTCAGTTAATCAGAATTACGTTGGCCGGCAAATCCAGGACATTGTGTCTGTCAATAGTGTAATCCAGGAGCTCTGGCTCTGAGTAACAGCAGTTTAATTCCAGGGCTAGCAGTGCTTTTGTTTTAAGCACCGCAGTCACACGTCATGGGGACCAACACAGACAGTGATCTGTTCTTACCGGGCCATCAGTGCAGGTCATCTTAATCCAAAGATACATAGCTGTAGCTGAGCATTATAAACAGAACCGTAACTCGAACTGGGTTTAAAACCGTACCTCTATTAGCATTAATTCAACACTCTCTCTCCAAAAGCTCAACACAGCTCTCCTCTTGACCCCATTTCTTCCACGGATTGGATAACATTCAAAAGCTGTGTCTACACACACACACGCACACGCACACACACACACAGAAGTTCTCACACATATACACACACACACACACACACATACACACTCACACACACACACTCACACTCGCACACACACACACACACACACACACACACACACACACACACACACACACACACACACACACACACACACACACACACACACACAAACTCACAGGGTGGTAGACCACACAAACTCAGAGTGTTGGACCAGAAATAGTTGGACGGGCCAGGTATGTAATTTCATCATTTGTTCATGCACATCCAGCGTAGAGCTGATTCTATATGTGGCATTTGCATTTAGAGTATGTTTCTCTTACTTCAACATGTCAAGCAAAAAATCTCAATGCCAACAAAGTTTTGCAAACACGTCCAACAACATATTTCATGTTGAGCTTGTTAGCTACAGAGAAATTCACTTCTGAGCTAAAAGCATTTCATTGCTCACCTTCGATCCAAGACATAAAAACATTCTTTGTCGCCGAAAACAATTATTTGAATTGGTGCAGTGAGTAATACAGGTTGTGCAGCACAATTATTTTTTTATCTCGCTCACACCATGTATCTCAAAAGAAACGGCCGACAGTGAAAGCGGAGTGTGGGCGGATGGAGTGACTCAAGTCCCCATGCCTCCTGGATGCAGATGATCTGCTACTTCTGTCTCTTACAGAACAAGGCCTTCAGCAACATCACGTTGGGTCTCCAACAGTTCTGTCAGATGGGGGCAATCTCAAAAAGACAAACATTATGATATTGCTGAAACGGTCCAGATGTCAGGAAAACAAACATACTCGTTTATTTCGCTCCAATAAGAGATCATGCAAACACCTACAGATAATATAAGACAAGAATATACTTCACAGTGAAAACCATCCTGGCTCGGAAATACCTGAAATAACAAACTAGGAGGCTTTCTACGCCACAAAAGGACGCCACAAAAGGATATGTAAAATAATATATATTTGGAGCCGACTGAAAATATTTAATTCAATGAAAGAAGCAATTGCACAGTAGGGAGGTAAGCTGTGGGGTGGTCCTACAAAGCAAGAATTTGACAAACAGCCAATTGAAATGCTGCATACAGGTTTCCATAAAGCAAACAGCCAATGGAAACGCTGCATACAGGTTTCCATAATAAAATGTGACAACCATCTAAAAAAATGAAGCACCATCAGTACGTTAGTGTGTCAACTTGGACCCAAAATATCCCAAATCGGATAAATACCCACCCAAAAAACATCTGGGAATTTGCAGACCTCCTTTACTGCATCTCATGATGTGTCATGGATCCGTACGGTGAAATGCGGAAAGGAGCAAGATGCAGAGCCAGAGAATCACGTTCATGGGTTTATTTATACTATTAAACCAATATAGAACGATAAACGGATAAGACTAGACACTGTAAATGAAAAGAAAGTGCTCTTAATGGTGACTACTAAAATACACAAAACAGCAAACTAGACAGTCAGCACTAACCCATTACGGCACAGAACAATATAGCAATCACAAGTACCTGTGAACCTTACCAGGGACCTTAAATAGCCCTAAACACGCTGTGACAACACAGCTCACCCATGCATTACAGTACTCCCCCGCAAAAGTCGGGCTCCCAGACTGACCAGGCCTAACCTTAAAATGTCAGGGGAGGTAGGGAGGGAGAGAGGGAAACCCCCCCAGGTTCTGACACGCTGTAGGGGCCGGCTATGGATGGGGACCGGTTCTGACACGCTGTCGGCGGGGAATGCAGGCAGCTCCAGCCATGCCCTCCACCAACTCCTAACCACCTCTGGGGGCTGGTCGATTAACCCCTGCGGGGATGACGACATCACAGCGCTAGTGGATGTTAGAGACCTTGTGCTTTTCCACCTTCCGTTTGAGGATGACCCACAGATGCTCAATAGGGTTTAGGTCTGGAGACATGCTTGGCCAGTCCATCACCTGAGGGGTGTACTCACTTTTGTGAGATATTGTATAATTCTCTAGCTCGTTCAGGGAGGAGGCTACAACCATTTATATGTGGGTATATAATTTAGGTGGAAATCAAAATGTTTGGCTTCAAAATGAATGCCTTTAAACAAAGCAGTAAATTAATAGGAAATGCTAGGTTAGAATATCGCTAGGAAAAAGTGTCAATACCATGCTTGGATATCGTTGGTGGGAAAAAAATGGATGATTACTTACACCTCGTTCCAGATTAATGAAGCTGCTGGTGCCTCTGGAGTCCTGTGAACCTCCAGGTGTAGGATCCTCTAGAGGCTTGAAGATGTGCATAAATCTACTATTCGGCCACCTCTAACAAATGCTCACAAGCAGAAACTGTTGCAGTGGGCACTGAAAAACATGAAGACTAATTTACAAACAGTCGTGTTTACTGATGAGTGCCGTGCAACCCTGGATGGTCCAGATGGATGGAGTAGTGGATGTAGTAGTGGATGGAGTAGTGGATGGAGTAGTGGATGGAGTAGTGGATGGAGTAGTGGATGGAGTTGTGGATGGAGTAGTGGATGGAGTAGTGGATGGAGTGGTGGATGGAGTAGTGGATGGAGTAGTGGATGGAGTAGTGGATGGTTGGTGGATGGAGTAGTGGATGGAGTAGTGGATGGAGTAGTGGTTGGAGTAGTGGATGGAGTAGTGGTTGGAGTAGTGGATGGAGTAGTGGATGGTAGGTGGATGGAGTAGTGGATGGTTGGTGGATGGAGTAGTGGATGGAGTAGTGGATGGTTGGTGGATGGAGTAGTGGATGGAGTAGTGGATGGTAGGTGGATGGAGTAGTGGATGGAGTAGTGGATGGAGTAGTGGATGGCAGGTGGATGGAGTAGTGGATGGTTGGTGGATGGAGTAGTGGATGGAGTAGTGGATGGTTGGTGGATGGAGTAGTGGATGGAGTAGTGGATAGAGTAGTGGATAGAGTAGTGGATGGAGTAGTGGACGGAGTAGTGGATGGTTGGTGGATGGAGTAGTGGATGGAGTAGTGGATGGAGTAGTGGATGGAGAGTGGAGTGTATGGAGTAGTGGATGGAGTAGTGGACGGAGTAGTGGATGGAGTAGTGGATGGAGTAGTGGATGGAGTAGTGGATGGTTGGTGGATGGAGTAGTGGATGGAGTAGTGGATGGATTAGTGTATGGAGTAGTGGATGGTTGGTGGATGGAGTAGTGGATGGTTGGTGGATGGAGTAGTGGATGGTTGGTGGATGGAGTAGTGGATGGAGTAGTGGATGGAGTAGTGGATGGTAGGTGGATGGAGTAGTGGATGGAGTACTGGATGGTTGGTGGATGGAGTAGTGGATGGAGTAGTGGATGGTAGGTGGATGGAGTAGTGGATGGAGTAGTGGATGGTTTAGTGGATGGTAGGTGGATGGAGTAGTAGATGGAGTAGCGGATGGAGTAGCGAATGGAGTAGTGGATGGTTGGTGGATGGAGTAGTGGATGGAGTAGTGGATGGAGTAGTGGATAGAGTAGTGGATAGAGTATTGGATGGAGTAGTGGATAGAGTAGTGGATGGTAGGTTGATGGAGTAGTGGATCGAGTAGTGGATGGAGTAGTGGATGGTTGGTGGATGGAGTAGTGGATAGAGTAGTGGATGGAGTAGTGGAGAGAGTAGTGGATGGAGTAATGGATGGAGTAGTGGACAGAGTAGTGGATGGTTGGTGGATGGAGTAGTGGATGGAGTAGTGGATGGAGTAGTGGATGGTTGGTGGATGGAGTAGTGGATGGAGTAGTGGATAGATTAGTGTATCGAGTAGTGGATGGAGTAGTGGACGGAGTAGTGGACGAAGTAGTGGACGGAATAGTGGATGGAGTAGTGGACGGAGTAGTGGACGGAGTAGTGGATGGAGTAGTGGATGGTTGGTGGATGGTTGGTGGATGGAGTAGTGGATGGAGTAGTGGATGGAGTAGTGGATGGAGTAGTGGATGGTTGGTGGATGGAGTATTGGATGGTTGGTGGATGGAGTCGTGGATGGAGTAGCGGATGGAGTAGTGGACGGAGTAGTGGATGGAGTAGTGGATGGTTGGTGGATGGTTGGTGGATGGTTGGTGGATGGAGTATTGGATGGTGTGGTGGATGGTGTGGTGGATGGAGTAGTGGATGGTTGGTGGATGGTTGGTGGATGGAGTAGTGGATGGTTTGTGGATGGAGAAGTGGATGGTAGGTGGATGGAGTAGTGGATGGAGTAGTGGATGGAGTAGTGGATGGTAGGTGGATGGAGTAGTGGATGGAGTAGTGGATGGAGTAGTGGATGGTTGGTGGATGGAGTAGTGGATGGTTGGTGGATGGAGTAGTGGATGGTTGGTGGATGGAGTAGTGGATGGAGTAGTGGATGGAGTAGCGAATGGAGTAGTGGATGGTTGGTGGATGGAGTAGTGGATGGAGTAGTGGATAGAGTAGTGGATAGAGTAGTGGATTGAGTAGTGGATGGAGTAGTGGATGGAGTAGTGGACGGAGTAGTGGATGGTTGGTGGATGGAGTAGTGGATGGAGTAGTGGATGGAGTAGTGGATGGTTGGTGGATGGAGTAGTGGATGGATTAGTGTATGGAGTAGTGGACGGAGTAGTGGAGGAAGTAGTGGACGGAATAGTGGATGGAGTAGTGGATGGAGTAGTGGATGGCGTAGTGGATGGTTGGTTGATGGTTGGTGGATGGAGTAGTGGATGGAGTAGTGGATAGAGTAGTGGATGGAGTGGTGGATGGAGTATTGGATGGTTGGTGGATGGAGTCGTGGATGGAGTAGTGGATGGAGTCGTGGATGGAGTAGTGGATAGAGTAGTGGATAGAGTAGTGGATGGAGTAGTGGATGGTTGGTGGATGGAGTAGTGGATGGAGTAGTGGATGGTTGGTGGATGGAGTAGTGGATGGAGTAGTGGATGGATTAGTGTATGGAGTAGTGGATGGAGTAGTGGACGGAGTAGTGGACGAAGTAGTGGACGGAATAGTGGATGGAGTAGTGGACGGAGTAGTGGACGGAGTAGTGGACGGAGTAGTGGAGTGGACGGAGTAGTGGATGGAGTAGTGGATGGTTGGTGGATGGTTGGTGGATGGAGTAGTGGATGGAGTAGTGGATGGAGTAGTGGATGGAGTAGTGGATGGAGTAGTGGATGGTTGGTGGATGGAGTAGTGGATGGAGTAGTGGATGGTTGATGGATGGAGTAGTGGATGGTTGGTGGATGGAGTAGTGGACGAAGTAGTGGACGGAATAGTGGATGGAGTAGCGAATGGAGTAGTGGATGGTTGGTGGATGGAGTAGTGGATAGAGTAGTGGATGGAGTAGTGGATGGAGTAGTGGATAGAGTAGTGGATGGAGTAGTGGAGAGAGTAGTGGATGGAGTAATGGATGGAGTAGTGGACAGAGTAGTGGATGGTTGGTGGATGGAGTAGTGGATGGAGTAGTGGATGGAGTAGTGGATGGAGTAGTGGATGGTTGGTGGATGGAGTAGTGGATGGAGTAGTGGATGGATTAGTGTATCGAGTAGTGGATGGAGTAGTGGACGGAGTAGTGGACGAAGTAGTGGACGGAATAGTGGATGGAGTAGTGGACGGAGTAGTGGACGGAGTAGTGGACGGAGTAGTGGATGGAGTAGTGGATGGTTGGTGGATGGAGTAGTGGATGGAGTAGTGGATGGAGTAGTGGATGGAGTAGTGGATGGAGTAGTGGATGGTTGGTGGATGGAGTATTGGATGGTTGGTGGATGGGGTCGTGGATGGAGTAGCGGACGGAGTAGTGGACGGAGTAGTGGATGGAGTAGTGGATGGTTGGTGGATGGTTGGTGGATGGAGTATTGGATGGTGTGGTGGATGGTGTGGTGGATGGAGTAGTGGATGGTTGGTGGATGGTTGGTGGATGGAGTAGTGGATGGTTTGTGGATGGAGTAGTGGATGGAGAAGTGGATGGTAGGTGGATGGAGTAGTGGATGGAGTAGTGGATGGAGTAGTGGATGGTAGGTGGATGGAGTAGTGGATGGAGTAGTGGATGGTTGGTGGATGGAGTAGTGGATGGTTGGTGGATGGAGTAGTGGATGGAGTAGTGGATGGAGTAGTGGATGGAGTAGTGGATGGTTGGTGGATGGAGTAGTGGATGGAGTAGTGGATGGTTGGTGGATGGAGTAGTGGATGGAGTAGCGGATGGAGTAGGGAATGGAGTAGTGGATGGTTGGTGGATGGAGTAGTGGATGGAGTAGTGGATGGAGTAGTGGATAGAGTAGTGGATAGAGTAGTGGATGGAGTAGTGGATAGAGTAGTGGATGGAGTAGTGGACGGAGTAGTGGATGGTTGGTGGATGGAGTAGTGGATGGAGTAGTGGATGGAGTAGTGGATGGTTGGTGGATGGAGTAGTGGATGGAGTAGCGGATGGAGTAGCGAATGGAGTAGTGGATGGTTGGTGGATGGAGTAGTGGATGGAGAAGTGGATAGAGTAGTGGATAGAGTAGTGGATGGAGTAGTGGATAGAGTAGTGGATGGAGTAGTGGATGGAGTAGTGGACGGAGTAGTGGATGGTTGGTGGATGGAGTAGTGGATGGAGTAGTGGATGGAGTAGTGGATGGAGTAGTGGATGGATTAGTGGATGGAGTAGTGGACGGAGTAGTGGACGGAGTAGTGGACGAAGTAGTGGACGGAATAGTGGATGGAGTAGTGGATGGAGTAGTGGATGGTTGGTGGATGGTTGGTGGATGGAGTAGTGGATGGAGTAGTGGATGGAGTAGTGGATGGAGTAGTGGATGGTTGGTGGATGGAGTATTGGATGGTTGGTGGATGGAGTCGTGGATGGAGTAGCGGACGGAGTAGTGTATGGAGTAGTGGATTGAGTAGTGGATGGAGTAGTGGATGGAGTAGTTGGATGGAGTAGTGGATGGAGTAGTGGTTAGAGTAGTGGATGGAGTAGTTGGATGGAGTAGTGGATGGAGTAGTGGACGGAGTAGTGGATGGTTGGTGCATGGAGTAGTGGATGGAGTAGTGGATGGAGTAGTGGATGGTTGGTGGATGGAGTAGTGGATGGAGTAGTGGATGGAGTAGTGGATGGTTGGTGGATGGAGTAGTGGATGGAGTAGTGGATGGAGTAGTGGATGGTTGGTGGATGGAGTAGTGGATGGAGTAGTGGATGGAGTAGTGGACGGAGTAGTGGATGGTTGGTGCATGGAGTAGTGGATGGAGTAGTGGATGGTTGGTGGATGGAGTAGTGGATGGAGTAGTGGATGGAGTAGTGGATGGAGTAGTGGATGGAGTAGTGGATGGTTGGTGGATGGAGTAGTGGATGGAGTAGTGGATGGAGTAGTGGATGGAGTAGTTGGATGGAGTAGTGGATGGAGTAGTGGATGGTTGGTGCATGGAGTAGTGGATGGAGTAGTGGATGGAGTAGTGGATGGTTTGTGGATGGAGTAGTGGATGGAGTAGTGGATGGAGTAGTGGATGGAGTAGTGGACGGAGTAGTGGACGGAGTAGTGGATGGTTGGTGCATGGAGTAGTGGATGGAGTAGTGGATGGTTGGTGGATGGAGTAGTGGATGGAGTAGTGGATGGAGTAGTGGATGTAGTAGTGGATGGAGTAGTGGATGGTTGGTGGATGGAGTAGTGGATGGAGTAGTGGATGGAGTAGTGGATGGAGTAGTGGATGGAGTAGTGGATGGAGTAGTGGATGGAGTAGTGGATGGAGTAGTGGATGGAGTAGTGGATGGTTGGTTGATGGAGTAGTGGATGGTTGGTGGATGGAGTAGTGGATGGAGTAGTGGACGGAGTAGTGGATGGTTGGTGCATGGAGTAGTGGATGGAGTAGTGGATGGTTGGTGGATGGAGTAGTGGATGGAGTAGTGGATGGAGTAGTGGATGGAGTAGTGGATGGAGTAGTGGATGGAGTAGTGGATGGTTGGTGGATGGAGTAGTGGATGGAGTAGTGGATGGAGTAGTGGATGGAGTAGTGGATGGTTGGTGCATGGAGTAGTGGATGGAGTAGTGGATGGAGTAGTGGATGGTTTGTGGATGGAGTAGTGGATGGAGTAGTGGATGGAGTAGTGGATGGAGTAGTGGATGGAGTAGTGGATGGAGTAGTGGATGGAGTAGTGTATGGAGTAGTGGATGGCCACTATGTCCCAATGAGGCAGCAACATCAGCAAGGAGGCGGTCATGTTTTGGGCCGGAATCTTGGAGAGGACTGGTAGGTCACTTTAGGGTCCCTAAAGGTGTGAAAATGACCTCTACAAAGTATATAGAGTCTCTGACTGATTACATTCTTCCATGGTACAAAAAGAAGAACTGTGTAAATCATGTTAATGCATGACAATGCACCATCTGATGCTGCCAATAATACCTCTGTGTCATTGGCTGTTGTGGGCTTAGAATAAGAGAGACACATGGTGTGGCCCCCAACCTCCCCTGACCTCAACCCTATTGATGACCTTTGGAACATCCTCAAGCTAAATATCAATGAGGGTGGGAGGCAGTTCACATTTAAATAGCAGCTCTGGGATGCTATTCTGACATCCTGCAAAGAAATTCAAGCAGAAACTCTCCATAAACTCACAAGTTCAATGGATGCAAGAACTGTGAAGGTGATATCAAAGAACGGGTCCTATGTTAACATGTAACTTGCCCTGTTAATCTGATTGAAATAGCAGTTTTTGATTTCAGGAAATATGACCTCCTAATGCTGCAAATTATAACGCGCAATGTCTAATGCTAGTATGGTTTTATCAATGAACATTGTATAGAACCCAACCAATGCACGTAACATGTAAAAGCTAAAACATGGCAAAGAAACATTTAGGAAAATTGCAGGATTTAATAAAAAGAAGTGAAGAAAGAACGCCAAAGGTGTCGGCTGTATGCACTGATGAAGGCATAAAGCGGAAATGTTTGCAATGTTCTCTTAAAAAAATACATATTTGCGCACCTTGCCTTTTTGTTTAGCTTTCACTGTGGGTTTAATCATTATTTGCTATATCTCAGCCTCACTGGATTGTGTTACCCCTTCTTTAGCTCATGTGTGCCAGCATGTTGGTCATTTTTTATTAACTGTTTTGCTGACACAACACATACTTTCTTTTTACTTCAGCCTCGGCGCAAACCCTCGTCCAGTTTCACTATAAATAATATTTAACCCACTTTTCCCTGGCGTCTGCTTGTTCATTTTCTGAAGCTTGCAGGCAGAAACAGTAAACAGTAAATGAGTATTTGCTGAATGTGCCAAAATGCATATATATATATATATTAATATGTATACCAGCTTTGTGTAACACTTGTACTTTAGCTCGGACAGTGCTGCCCTTCTGTGACGACGTTCAAAGAGTTTTAAAGTTTGTATAGTATGAACTTATTCTTCTCCCTTAACCAGATCCATCCAATGTAACTGTATATAAAACCTCGTCTTAGGGCAACAACTCCCATCTGAATCAGAACATGTAAGTGTCTCAGCAGGTCTGGCCATTTTCCAAACATCTCCTCAAACCAAAAGTCAAGTGTGTCAGCTCATGTGCATACCTGATAACCCCAGACCACTCTGTGGGACTGATCCACTGGGGGTGGTCCAAATGGGTCAGTGGTTCCCAGCATTTTTCAGTTATCGTACCACTATCATTCATTTGTTATGCTCTGACCAACCATGTAATCCACCCTCTTGGTAATTTTTATTATTAAGCCTATGGTGTCAGGATTATTCCCAAGTCCTCGTACCTCTAGTGGGATGAGTCCGGGATATCGCTTCTGCCTTCCCAATCTCCGGATGATGCTGGCCCACGGAGCTCCATGCCATAAGCCAGCTATTGGCACAGACAAGGCTCAAACCTCGACAGCTGTGTCCAGCAGGGGGATATAAAACTGTGTCTAAGACCACAACTGCACCACCAGTGTCATTTCTTGAAAGGTTTATACCTGGTTTCTTCCTTCACAGTCATTCCCTCGAGGACACTACAGTGAAGGAGCCAAACATGAGTGGCTCCTAAAGCCTGTTGTCAACAGATTCTCCACTCTCCATTGGTGATCTCATTTCCAGCCTCTGTGTGGGTAAGGGTTAGCCGGGACCCTTTTGTTAGCCAGAAAGTCGACTATTGTTTTAGAGCAGTAGACATAGGCTTAACAGTTTTAGCATGGCAACCGATCGTGTTTTGGCACCCAAGCTGTACAGCTGACAACTACACTCCAGGACTTTCTCATTCAGGTCGAACGAGACCATTCTTTCATGGAAAGGTATTATTTCTGATCAAATAATGTTACTATAGTAGGTTAGTACTGGCGTCCAAAGGCTAACCGCGGTAAATACATTTTGGGCGAAAATGAGTGCTTTGGGATCCTACAGGTACATTTTACCCCATTTTAAATTAGGCCTACTTTACAATATACCTTATTGTACACCGCTAACTTCCTGTCATTGGCGATGTCATCTACATTTTGTGGTTCACATCAACATATATGTTGTTAATTCATGTAGCATCCCAACTTGTTTACTGACATGTAAATGCTGATAATGTAAACAAACTCAAACGAATCAAATGAGAGAAACATTGTCTCTAAATAACCATCTAGTGGTCAGAAATTGCATAAGGCACCTTTTCATAAGGCACAAATTCACAATTAAAGTTCTTAAAAACTGTCAAATACAAAATCAATGTCACAATAGTTTACTGAAAACACTATAAAAGCTGCAAGAAAACATCACCATTATAGTTACTGCCATTTGCTTTTCCATTGCTATTAGATCCATGCAGTAACAAAAGATTATTGTGGGCAAAGTAGGTTGGTAGGTTGACAGGTTAGTAGGTTAGAAGGTTGGTAGGTTAGTAGGTTGGTAAGTTGGTTGGTTGGTATGTTGGTATGTTGGTAGGTTGGTAGGTTGGTAGGTTAGTAAGTTGGTAGGTTAGTAGGTTGGAAGGTTAGTAGGTTGGTAGGTTAGTAGGTTGTCAGGTTAGTAGGTTGGTAAGTTAGTTGGTTGGTAGGTTGGTAAGTTAGTAGGTTGGTATGTTAGTAGGTTGGTAAGTTGGTAGGTTGGTAGGTTGTCAGGTTGGTAGGTTGGTAGGTTAGTAGGTTGTCAGGTTAGTAGGTTGGTAGGTTGTCAGGTTGGTAGGTTGTCAGGTTAGTAGGTTGGTAGGTTGTCAGGTTAGTAGGTTGGTAGGTTGTCAAGTTAGTAGGTTGGTAGGTTGTTAGGTTAGTAGGTTGTCAGGTTGGTAAGTTGGTAGGTTGGTAGGTTGTTAGGTTAGTAGGTTGGTAGGTTGTCAGGTTGGTAAGTTGGTAGGTTGGTAGGTTAGCAGGTCAGTAGATTGATAGGTTGTCAGGTTAGTAGGTTGGTAGGTTGGTAGGTTGTCAGGTTAGTAGGTTGTCAAGTTAGTAGGTTGGTAGGTTGTCAGATTAGTAGGTTGGTAGGTTGTCAAGTTAGTAGGTTGGTAGGTTGTTAGGTTAGTAGGTTGTCACGTTGGTAAGTTGGTAGGTTGGTAGGTTGTTAGGTTAGTAGGTTGGTAGGTTGTCAGGTTGGTAAGTTGGTAGGTTGGTAGGTTAGCAGGTCAGTAGATTGATAGGTTGTTAGGTTAGTAGGTTGGTAAGTTAGTATGTTGGTGGGTTTTGCATTTGTTATATTTACCTCAGTAAGGACACTTCTATTATCATGTTTACTCCCACTAAAGAAAACCTGAATGGTTGTTGTGTCAGACTATAATGAATGGCTTGATATAGACAGGGGGCTGCAGGGGCCAATGTCACTAGCTAACGTACACATAAAGGTGCTTCGAGATCAAAATGTGGAGTAGGAATTGAATGAATGTATTGTTATGAATAGTGGTTTACAGACAAACACACACACACGTCTATCATGTAAACACACACACACACACACACACGTCTACCATGTAAACACACACACGCCGTTGTAATTCATTATCGAGCATTCGTCACCTGTGCTCCCTGTAGGAGGCGGCACGCGTTCTGATGTATTGTTCTGACTCGACCAGTGACTGTTTTCAATCGCCCTGTTCCAGCGTCACGGCCGCATGGGTTTAAAGTCTCATTTAAAGCAGTCTCAGGCAACATCTCCTGACTCCCTCTATCATATTACCAAGAATCCACTGCTCAAATCTCGTTTCACTGAGCCTTTTTTAATTTGTTTGTCGTTGACATTTCAGTAATTTAACAGACGCTCTTACTCCGAATGGTGATTGCATACATTTCATACTTAATTTCATTTGACACAGTTCCCCAGTGAGAAACATACCGGCAGTCAGTATATAGTTTTAGATATTGAGGATTAACACATTGCACAGTTTACTTACAGTTGGGTGAAGGCATGCCAGAGCCAAGTGGAACCTGGTTTATGATGGTCATGGTGATGTAAGGACCAGAGTCCACTATTATCCAGGACCCCTAAGGTAACATCACCCTCTCATGGTAGGTGCCATGAGATCTTTAGTCACCACAGAGAGACGGTGGGATGTCCTGTTAACAGAAGATAGAGCGACCATCCAGCCCACGCACGCTTCCATCAGAATCTGGAGACAAATCCCGAGAGCGTTGAGGACTGGCCGGGTTGAGCTTCAGAGACAGGCCGCCAGTCGGACGCAGCATCCTATCAGCATATCCAGGGCCGGCTCCTGGCAATATACGTTATGATTACCCACTTGTTTATTAGCTAATATTTAGAATATCTTATCAAGCTAATCTAGCACTAGCTAGCTAGTTAGTATACAGTTCGCAAATCAATTACCAAAGTTATTATCAACATTCTTATGAGCTGTCTATCAGATTGATATAGATTGCTTAATTATTTTCATCATTTCAGGTTAAAGATGGGTAGATTGTAGTAGATTTATTTAGCAGAAATTCTGTCAGTTATTGTAGTGAGTTCATTTTATTGTGGTGTTCTATTTATATATTGTGTTCATTTATACACTTTTAAGTTAATAAAATCGTCATATTTTAAATTTGTAGTCATTGTTTTTTTTCGGGTGTCCACGGGTCTCGCCAAGGGCGCCAAAAGAGCCAGAGCCGGCCCTGAGCATATCCATATCACATATCTGTGCCCAAGTGCTTTTCAAGTACTGGATGTTTATACTACAGTAAATCAGAAGTGGTCAAGTATATCTTGTACAATATCCATGTGTTGTGGCAAAGTAGCTGGCAAGGTCACAAGTTCACCACATCCTTCCTCTTCAACTTGCCTCCACTCCCCTCAAATTACCCGCTCCTCACGGGAGACGCACAACTCTGCTCCTGCTAATAGCATGTTCTCCTCAGATTAATGACTTTGGTCCTTGGAGGGATTCTCCAGCCTCTTACTTGTTGCCGTGGTCCCTGGCTCTATCTTTCTCCTCAATCTCTCCACTCAATCCCATTCCATTCTTTTTAGCTTTCTCGTTTCTCTCTGCCTCCCGCCATTTCCTCCATTATTTCTGTCTTTCCTTCTCTCTCTCTCCCTCTCTCTCCCTCTCCCTCTCTCTCTCTCTCTCTCTCTCTCTCTCTCTCTGTCTCTCTGTCTCTCTCTCTGTCTCTCTCTGTCTCTCTCTCTCAGTGTATTTCTATCTGTCTCAATCTCTCTGTCTCTTTCTCTCTGTCTCTCCCAGCATCTGAAAACTCTCCCTTCACAATAAAATGAGCTTCTCGACTAGGCACGTTGTTTCAAATATGACGGCATTCTCCAAGCTCTGTGTTTTGTGATTGCGAATGTGGTGTGGTGAGGAGGTTACCATCGGAGATAAGGCCTCCATGCACACACTCAGTCTGACTCCATGCACACACTCAGTCACATGCACACACTCAGTCACATGCACACACTCAGTCACATGCACACACTCAGTCACATGCACACACTCAGTCACATGCACACACTCAGTCACATGCACACACTCAGTCACATGCACACACTCAGTCACATGCACACACTCAGTCACATGCACACACTCAGTCACATGCACACACTCAGTCACATGCACACACTCAGTCACATGCACACACTCAGTCACATGCACACACTCAGTCACATGCACACACTCAGTCACATGCACACACTCAGTCACATGCACACACTCAGTCACATGCACACACTCAGTCTGACTCCGCTCTCAGGACTCAACCAAATAGGAGAATGAATGACTCCTTATTAAGCTGTTGCACTGGAGATCCACGGGGACACCTCTGACCTTCACTCCAGCACACACACACACACACACACACATACGCACCGCAGCCCCCTCAGACACACACACACACACACACACATACGCACCGCAGCCCCCCTCAGACACACACACACACACACACGCACCGCAGCCCCCTCAGACACACACACACATACGCACCGCAGCCCCCCTCAGACACACACACACACACACAAACACACACACACACATACAAACCGCAGCCCCCCAGGCACACACACACACACACACAAACACACATACACACCGCAGCCCCCTCAGACACACACACAAACACACACACACACATACAAACCGCAGCCCCCCCAGGCACACACACACACAAACACACATACACACCGCAGCCCCCCCAGGCACACACACACACACAAACACACATACACACCGCAGCCCCCTCAGACACACACACACACACATACAAACCGCAGCCCCCCTCAGACACACACACACACACAAACACACACATACACACCGCAGCCCCCTCAGACACACACACACATACAAACCGCAGCCCCCCTCAGACACACACACACACACACAAACACACACACACACACACACACATACACACCGCAGCCCCCTCAGACACACACATACACACACCGCAGCCCCCTCAGACAAACACACACATACACACCGCAGCCCCCCTCTCACACACACACACACTACAGCCCCGCCTCACATACACACACACACACACACACCACATACACACCGCAGCCTTCACCTAGAAACTGGTATGACTTTTCAGAGAGGAAACAGCCACTCTGAACAATTCCCTCTGCTCTCATTATACATTCAAGTCCACCTCCTACTACTCCACATTCATTTAAGTCTACCTCCTACTACTCCACATACACTTAAGTCTACCTCCTACTACTCCAAATACATTTAAAACTACTTCCTACTACTCCACAAACAAACTACAGTTTTTCAACCATTTTTTCAAAGAGGCCCAATAACCTCTGTCTTGGCCTCACCAGTGTCCTGTATCATATCCAAATTATGTTGTACACCTTCATAATCTACAGTCTATGGTTGTACAGCATGAAACTTCTGTTCATTTTCTGCCCGAAAGTGAATTATTTGCCCGGTTTCCTCCGGCGTCCCTGTGTGATTCGGGACGGTATGTAAAGCACTTTAATTGCTATTCCAAACGCAACATGTTATGTTATGCACTGATATGCATTATCTGCTAAAAGAGTTAACTGTAGACAAACATGCATTGAGTAAAGGCTAGTCAGAGAAATACGGGACAAATTAGCAATGTATCTTTGGCGTTGAAAACTGTAAAAAAGTAGCGATTTAAAAAAAAAAACTTCAATTATTAAAATGGTTAAAAATATATATGTACAGGACTGCGTAGATCACAAAACAATTGTGTCGTAATTTTTAAATTCGTTATTTAATCCGAAAATACTACATTTATGGGTCTCTTGCTGATCTAGCAGCCATTGTTGACGTCTCGCAATGTGATCTGGGTACCCCTTGGTTTCAAGTAAGCTCTCGGAATTTTCTTGGTTTCAATACCCCTACGTCTTACCCCTACGTCTTGATCAAAATGAGTATTCGGACAGCACTTGGTGTCGCACGAACGCGCAAAACTAAG
>CM055736.1:3535214-3637714 GCA_029465975.1 Dallia pectoralis
CTTTATGTTAGGATATCATACTGCCCTAGTGATAATTTATCTCTTTATGTTAGGATATCATACTGCCCTAGTGATAATTTATCTCTTTATGTTAGGATATCATACTGCCCTAGTGATAATTTATCTCTTTATGTTAGGATATCATACTGCCCTAGTGATAATTTATCTCTTTATGTTAGGATATCATACTGCCCTAGTGATAATTTATCTCTTTATGCTAGGATATCATACTGCCCTAGTGATAATTTATCTCTTTATGTTAGGATATCATACTGCCCTAGTGATAATTTATCTCTTTATGTTAGGATATCATACTGCCCTAGTGATAATTTATCTCTTTATGTTAGGATATCATACTGCCCTAGTGATAATTAATCTTTTTCACACCATGTTGACTGTAGCTACCTCTACACAGTTAACAATATTCGTCTGACATGTTGTCAAAAAATATCAATTTCACGGTTAGGCTGACATTTTGTTGTGTTAGAGGAGGAACACATTTTTAAACGTGTTACAATCTCTTCCGTGACAGAAAGACATTTTCTTATTGGCGGAACGTCCTTGGCAACCGTGATAAAAGCCACAGCCCACTCATGTCATTTTAAATATGCATTCTGTTCCTGAGTGATCTGGTCCATGTGTTTATTTTGCCTCATGCTGTGTGTGTCTGCGGCATTCTTCTATTTATTTAAAAGAAACTAAATCCAGCTTTTCCTACTAAAATCCAGTCATTACTAAACCTCTGTTCCTTCTGGCATTTCCTCAGGTATCTGGCTGGTAAATGGCATTGGAGGAGGTAAATTCAGAAAATAACTACTAAACTAAGTGAACTCCTGCCCTCGACTGTGTTTGCCACCTACTAATAGCATTTAGGAAGTAGTGACGATGCAAATTATATACAACATTGACTGCTGACATTTCGTGGCGAAGTCATTCGTCTTTGAATGTCTAGCATGGCGTAATCGTTTTCTCTCTCCGCCGGGTTTTGGACAATTACTCTGGCAGAGTGACATGCTGGGGATGTTGAGATGTTAGAGTTAGCTTCTGAAATATTTCATCTCGGAGTTGGATCGTTAATCTTCCTCGTGGTGTTTGAGCGTGAGCGTGTGCGTAAGATCAGCGTTTGTGCCAACGCGTATGTGGATAACGGATTGGAGATGTAGGACAGAAGAGAAAAAGGGGAGGGGGAGAAAAGGAGGGAGGGAGGAGGAGGGATGGGGAGAAGGAGGGAGAGGGAGGAGGGAGAAGGAGGGAGAAAGAAAGAACCAATGTAGATGTCTGCTGGCTCATAAGGTAACCTACTTAAAAAGAAAACATTTTGTTTTCCAGCTGTACCATGTTGGATGTCCACAGGTGCTTGTGGGAAATTACTCCTTTTTTCGGCAAGAGCTAGAAACTAGACACAAGAGGAATGGACAATGTACGGGTGGCAATGGCAAGTTTAGAAGTGTCTGCCGAAAGCTGTTCCAATGTGGCAAACATCCTCTTGTGTGAAAGTTACAGGATTGCTGAGACGTTTTTGAATAGAAAGCGTTTTAATGTACTTCATTTCATCAGCTGTCCGTGACTGAACGCATAACCGAACTGTAGGTAGAAATAACAGGCATTGTATCCAGTCAGGGGGGGTTGACTCAGAATGGGTTTTTCCGATCCAGCAGTTCCCTTGTATTGTACTGTTGCTTACTGTGGACTTCCTGCTCAGTGTTTAATGTCACCATTGTGTTGGTACCGGTTCTGTTCTCTTGTCTCTCCAATCCTGACGACTTCTCTCTCTCACTTCTCTCTCTCACATCTCTCTGATTTCTGATGGCTTTGTTGGCATTGCAAATAATTGTCTCCAACATGTCTCCATTTCTGTCTCTTTCTCCCTTCCTCCAGCTCCTTCTCTGTTACAAACTTTCGCTCAGTGTTTTCCGTGAGTGGGGGATGTACAGTTATTGCATTTAGACGGGCAGTTCACCTGTCTTTGTTGAAATGTCCGTGACGGCCGAATCTTCCCTTGTCAATTCATACCAAGTTTGGCTCTGTGCATTGCTTAGTGATGACTCCAAAGGCAGTTATTACACACAGCACTTTCTTTTGTTGGTCTCCAGCACAATCCAGTCAGCGGTCCGATCCATGATGAGTCACTGAACGTGTTAAGAGGATTTAAAGACCACATAGGAAACAACTGATTTTAGGGATTAGCAAGAATGAAGCCGACCTCAGCTCTCTGTTTATTTGGACTCTCGAGGATTTAAATGCTAACTGGCGTTTACGACGTAGGGTGACTTTCCACTTACCCATTTCACCACCTTGCTCTTGAGGTTTACTCAGTGTGGTGCCGTGGCTGTGTGCTGTTAACTGGCTGTACAACCAGACCTTCACAAAGATATGTTTTTGATGTAAAGTCACAGGATCTTCTGGTACTGAAATAGATACCGAAACGATAATGTGTTAGTTTTAGCACCAAAGTGTGATTGTGAAACACATGCTCTATTGGCGTATCTCTCTAGCCTGGTTGCTGATTTGATTTGTCTGCTGGTTGCTGGTTTGGTTGCTGATTTGTCCTGTTTAGACAGTGTTTATTGTCCTTGTCATACAGTACTGCCATAGGAGACGTTGAGACTGCACACGCAGATCCGCTGCCGCAGCAAACATGTGTCGTTCACTTCGGTAGCACAATAGGCTAACCGCTAACACTGATTCAGGCACTGTGAAACATTATAACCGTGGATGGATTCAGGTCCCATGACACAAGTTGTCCTACTCTCCAGCTGGCGGTTGTCATCATTAGGGCAGAGTCTGTGATTTAGATCATTTAGGGCCTCTGTGACATTACACATGTTTACATCTGCTCTACTCACGGAGTGTGTGTGTGTGTGTGTGTGTGTGTGTGTGTATGTTTCTTTCTGTCTGTTTTTCTTCCCACAAGAATATTAAATAAAATAATAAATACAAAATCTTTGACATTTAAGAAATCTAGGTGTTTTTAGGCTTGTGGTTCAGGACAGAATTAGTGGAATCTCTTCAGCAGTTCTTGTTCTGCTAACTATATTACATCTCATCCAAATGTAGTTCATATTATGTTGTTTATTTTATATTACTATATTATATTCCGGACTCTCTACATATTAAAGCAACTCTAAACTGTTTTTGTGGCTCTTGAAGAGTAGCATTGTCACTAACAGCTATAGCTCCATCTGTTCCTCCGGCTGTATCGTGTCTGTGCCCATCTGTGTATCAAAGTATCCGCTGGGCCCGTCAATCACATACTGGGACCAGTCTACAACCTGTCCGTCAATCACATACTGGGACCAGTCAACAACCCACTCTTCAATCAGATACTGGGACCAGTCTACAACCTGCCCGTCAATCACATACTGGGACCAGTCTACGACTCGCTCTTCAATACTGGGACCAGTCTACGACTCGCTCCGCAATAAGATACTGGGACCAGTCTACGACTCGCTCTTCAATCAGATACTGGGACCAGTCTACGACTCGCTCCTCAATAAGATACTGGGACCAGTCTACGACTCGCTCTTCAATCAGATACTGGCACCAGTCTACGACTCGCTCTTCAATACTGGGACCAGTCTACGACTCGCTCTTCAATCAGATACTGGGACCAGTCTACGACTCGCTCCTCAATAAGATACTGGGACCAGTCTACGACTCGCTCTTCAATCAGATACTGGCACCAGTCTACGACTCGCTCTTCAATACTGGGACCAGTCTACGACTCGCTCTTCAATCAGATACTGGCACCAGTCTACGACTCGCTCTTCAATACTGGGACCAGTCTACGACTCGCTCCTCAATAAGATACTGGGACCAGTCTACAATTCGCTCTTCAATGCTAACGGTGCCTCAACAGAGAAACGATCACACCGGAGTTCAAACATGTCGATCGCGTCGGAGTCAGCAGAAACCAACACCCAGACGGCCTAATTTGAATGCAAAGCGTGTTTAGAATAGACTTCCAGTCGTCTCTCAGTACACTTGAGCCCATAAACTAGGCTGAACAGCAGTGCAGACATGCATCCCATATTGTCTGTTACAGTAGCCTGGCTTGCTTAACAGAACCCCTGGGTAACTAAACCATGACACACTTTAAACTATAAAAAACTCAAATGTGTTTTATTCTTCACCGAGCATAGAGGGAACGCTGGTGTGTGTATGTGTGTGCTCGCGCGCCTTCTTGCCTTCAGTGAACGCGTGCACGAGTCCTCGTTTAGCTCATCCCGCCGACGATCGATTTCCTTGTCAGCGGTGTGATGGGCAGAGTCGTGTCGACCTGTCAGGTGAGCGCACCTTGACTACATCTCACCGGTAACAGGCCGTGTCTGCCCTTCTCCCGTGCGGGTAACCGCCGCCTACCTCATGCAAATGTGCGAGAACGAAACATCTCGTAACCCTTTTATTCTCGCCGTCTCTCTGCGTGCTGCACTTTTTTTGACAGGGAGTCTGTAGCACGGAGAGGAGGGAAATTCCGAGTACAGAGAGAGTGATGAGGCCCTAACGAGGAAGAAGAGAGATCCTAACGACGAGAGATAAGACGGGATGAGCGACCACAAACAGTCTCCCTCTTTTGTCCCCCCCCCCCTACAGAATCACTCCCCTCTCTCTCCTCAATTCAAAGTTAATGATGCAACAATGTACATATTGCCAAAGCGTACCTTGGGAATAATTATTCATTCACTCTACCCGTATCGCTCTCTCTCTCTCCCCACCTCTCCCTCTCTCTCAGCCTATCTTTCTTCTCGTGGTTCGCTGGTAATATCGGTGTCCCAGCGTTACTCTCATTAAGGAGGAGCAGATTGGGAAGCAGGAGGCCGACTGATCGACTGTTATAATTTCCAAAAAGATAAGCACGGAATTGGGTTTTGTTTGAACATAGACGCCATTCAAAGGATACAAAGAGCAGCAGAGATATACATCCTTGATAAGCAATAATAATAATAATTGAGTGTCAAGATGAAGGCCTTGTGTGCTAGTGTGTTATTGTATGGAGTGTAAAGGTGAAGGCCTTGTGTGCTAGTGTGTTATTGTATGGAGTGTCAAGATGAAGGCCTTGTGTGCTAGTGTGTTATTGTATGGAGTGTAAAGGTGAAGGCCTTGTGTGCTAGTATGTTATTGTATAGTGTCCAGATGAAGGCCTTGTGTGCTAGTGTGTTATTGTATGGAGTGTAAAGGTGAAGGCCTTGTGTGCTAGTGTGTTATTGTATGGAGTGTCAAGATGAAGGCCTTGTGTGCTAGTGTGTTATTGTATAGACTGTCCAGATGAAGGCCTTGTGTGCTTGTGTGTTATTGTATAGAGTGTCCAGATGAAGGCCTTGTGTGCTTGTGTGTTATTGTATAGAGTGTCCAGATGAAGGCCTTGTGTGCTTGTGTGTTATTGTATAGAGTGTCCAGATGAAGGCCTTGTGTACTAGTGTGTTATTGTATAGAGTGTCCAGATGAAGGCCTTGTGTGCTAGTGTGTTATTGTATAGAGTGTCCAGATGAAGGCCTTGTGTGCTAGTGTGTTATTGTATAGAGTGTCCAGATGAAGGCCTTGTGTACTAGTGTGTTATTGTATAGAGTGTAAAGGTGAAGGCCTTGTGTGCTAGTGTGTTATTGTATGGAGTGTCCAGATGAAGGCCTTGTGTACTAGTGTGTTATTGTATGGAGTGTCCAGATGAAGGCCTTGTGTACTAGTGTGTTATTGTATGGAGTGTCCAGATGAAGG
The DNA here is from genome assembly GCA_029465975.1 of Dallia pectoralis. Classification (NCBI taxonomy): domain Eukaryota; kingdom Metazoa; phylum Chordata; class Actinopteri; order Esociformes; family Umbridae; genus Dallia; species Dallia pectoralis. The sequence continues at coordinate 3,540,927 of CM055736.1, forward strand.
CCTTGTGTACTAGTGTGTTATTGTATGGAGTGTCCAGATGAAGGCCTTGTGTACTAGTGTGTTATTGCATGGAGGGTCAAGATGAAGGCCTTGTGTGCTAGTGTGTTATTGTATGGAGTGTCAGATGAAGGCCTTGTGTACTAGTGTGTTATTGTATGGAGTGTCCAGATGAAGGCCTTGTGGGCTAGTGTGTTATTGTATAGAGTGTCCAGATGAAGGCCTTGTGTGCTTGTGTGTTATTGTATAGTGTCCAGATGAAGGCCTTGTGTACTAGTGTGTTATTGTATAGAGTGTCCAGATGAAGGCCTTGTGTGCTAGTGTGTTATTGTATAGAGTGTCAAGATGAAGGCCTTGTGGGCTAGTATGTTATTGCACACCACAGTATACATATCTGTGCTGGTAAAACACCTGAGTTTTCTCCTTCTAATGGAACACAGAAATGTGCTCTTTTCTTTATTCTCTGGTCTGTTTTGATGACAGTGGTGTCAAGTTTGGTTCCGTTCTGGTTCGTTGCACACATTTTGTTGTGGTTCTGAGTAGTGTTGTCTGCAACCGTGCCATTTGGTTCTGTGCACTGTGCCGTGCTGTGTGTGATGTGCTGCTAACGGCACAGCCAACCGTGTGATCTAGGAAGACACCAGGTGTAATTGACCTGCTGTACTGCCATCTCTGGGTAGCACCACCTGCTTTATCAGCTGTGACACAACATTAGTGCACCCGCGCTGAGAAAATGTTCAATGCAAACACACATACTGTTCGTGCTGTGTGTTTGACTCTGTTTGCATTGTTTTGTGTACGTCTTCAAATGTCTTAAAATGTGTGTTCTAACGCTGCATCTAGTTGTCAAAAAGAAATCCTTGTGTGTGTGTAAACAGACCTGGCGAATAAACCTGATTCTGATATTGCATATATGTGTAATAAAACCGAGAGAAGGCATTTCAAACCACCCGTTCTCTCTAATCGTCTCTTTTCTCCTAAGAAGCTACATCAATCTTTTCTTACCTCTTGATGAACTATCCACTTCCATGTCTTTAGGCTGTTTTGCCAGTCACCATCCTCATCATCAATTTAGCAGGTATCTCACATTCTTTGCCTTCCTTCCGCCTCCATCTCTCTAGATCTATCTCACTCTTCTCCCCGGGGAAGCCTGATATAGCTGTCTAATTACGTTTTAGAATTATGCACGGGTTGTCTTGTTACGGTGAATTATAAAAATGTCATGACAAATAAGCCTATAATCATTGCATGTTTACTTTCAAAACAATCTGATCGGCCTCCGAAACATTTGGTCCATTTATATGGAAAATGATCCACGTCGTTTGGTTTTAATTAATCACAGACACTCGTGAATCTATGGGATCATTAGTGTTTCTACGGATGGCAATAAACAAAATAAACTGTGTGACTGTTGCTCTGAGTATAATGTCTCGTGATCTGTCATCGACTAAGGACAATATCCAATTTAAAGGATTCTGAATACGCAGAAATCTGAGTAAATGTTCTAAAATCCAAACCGCGTTATGTTATTGTGGATGCTTGGTCAGTTAACCACTTTGTTATGAACACTCATTCATCTCTACTTCTGTAGACGCTCATTATGCTTGTTATATATATATATTTTTTTTTTTTATTTGACAAAAAAAGTAATTATTTACCTGGAATGTACTTGGGATTATTGTAAACACATTAGGCCTACTGGATGTTTTTTCCCCCTGTTATTATATCATCATCCAACAATGAAAGATATACTTAAAGTTTATATTTCATTCCGCTTTGTGTATTTCATTCACGAAATGAGCTACAATGCCTGATGAAAACCAAAAGAACTCCACACCTGACACTGCAGTGAAACACAGTGCATATCCTGCCTGGGGTCTGTGTAATGTATATATTTCAACAACAGAGCTGTCCTGTTATGGTAATTAAGGTTTAGGCATGGATGTAAATACACTGTCTAAATCCTATACTCTTCTGACCTGGAATCTATTACAAACCTCTGGAGTCATTCTTCACGGTTTCTTTCCAGTCATGTTTTTGTTACACTGGGTCTCTGAGAGACCGTAGCACAAAAGCTACTTGCTGACCAGATTAGAGACCAAAAGACCACCAAATATGTGGCACAGCTGTCTATAATAATGTTATAACTGCTGATGACAGCAGCAGAACTATTACTGCGGTGTGCAGAGTCCTGTTTTTTCGTGGTGACTTTTAGTCAAGTTGATAAACATACCATTTGGGCTGGGTGAGCAATATAAAGAAGCTCTGGCATGTTTATCAACTGGACAAACACTCACCACAAAAAGACTCTTAAGCATGACTCTGCAAATAAATACAGTATATAGCTGTGAAACACGAGAACAAATACAGTATATAGATGTCAGATATGAGAATAAATACAGTATATAGCTGTCAGATATGAGAATAAATACAGTATATAGCTGTCAGATATGAGAATAATAAATACAGTATATAGCTGTCAGATATGAGAATAATAAATACAGTATATAGCTGTCAGACATGAGAATAATAAATACAGTATATAGCTGTCAGACATGAGAATAATAAATACAGTATATAGCTGTCAGATATGAGAATAATAAATACAGTATATAGCTGTCAGATATGAGAATAAATACAGTATATAGCTGTCAGACATGAGAATAAATACAGTATATAGCTGTCAGATATGAGAATAAATACAGTATATAGCTGTCAGATATGAGAATAATAAATACAGTATATAGCTGTCAGATATGAGAATAATAAATACAGTATATAGCTGTCAGATATGAGAATAAATACAGTATATAGCTGTCAGATATGAGAATAAATACAGTATATAGCTGTCAGATATGAGAATAAATACAGTATATAGCTGTCAGATATGAGAATAAATACAGTATATAGCTGTCAGATATGAGAATAAATACAGTATATAGCTGTCAGATATGAGAATAATAAATACAGTATATAGCTGTCAGATATGAGAATAATAAATACAGTATATAGCTGTCAGATATGAGAATAAAAATACAGTATATAGCTGTCAGATATGAGAATAAATACAGTATATAGCTGTCAGACATGAGAATAAATACAGTATATAGCTGTCAGATATGAGAATAATAAATACAGTATATAGCTGTCAGATATGAGAATAATAAATACAGTATATAGCTGTCAGATATGAGAATAAATACAGTATATAGCTGTCAGATATGAGAATAATAAATACAGTATATAGCTGTCAGATATGAGAATAAATACAGTATATAGCTGTCAGATATGAGAACAATAAATACAGTATATAGCTGTCAGACATGAGAATAATAAATACAGTATATAGCTGTCAGATATGAGAATAATAAATACAGTATATAGCTGTCAGATATGAGAATAAATACAGTATAAAGCTGTCAGACATGAGAATAATAAATACAGTTTATAGCTGTCAGATATGAGAATAATAAATACAGTATATAGCTGTCAGACATGAGAATAAATACAGTATATAGCTGTCAGACATGAGAATAAATACAGTATATAGCTGTCAGACATGAGAATAAATACAGTATATAGCTGTCAGATATGAGAATAAATACAGTATATAGCTGTCAGATATGAGAATAAATACAGTATATAGCTGTCAGATATGAGAATAATAAATACAGTATATAGCTGTCAGATATGAGAATAAATACAGTATATAGCTGTCAGATATGAGAATAAATACAGTATATAGATGTCAGACATGAGAATAATAAATACAGTATATAGCTGTCAGATATGAGAATAAATACAGTATATAGCTGTCAGATATGAGAATAAATACAGTATATAGCTGTCAGATATGAGAATAAATACAGTATATAGCTGTCAGACATGAGAATAAATACAGTATATAGCTGTCAGATATGAGAATAAATACAGTATATAGCTGTCAGATATGAGAATAATAAATACAGACATGAGAATAATAAATACAGTATATAGCTGTCAGATATGAGAATAAATACAGTATATAGCTGTCAGATATGAGAATAATAAATACAGTATATAGATGTCAGACATGAGAATAATAAATACAGTATATAGCTGTCAGATATGAGAATAAATACAGTATATAGCTGTCAGATATGAGAATATATACAGTATATAGATGTCAGACATGAGAATAATAAATACAGTATATAGCTGTCAGATATGAGAATAAATACAGTATATAGCTGTCAGACATGAGAATAATAAATACAGTATATAGCTGTCAGATATGAGAATAAATACAGTATATAGCTGTCAGACATGAGAATAAATACAGTATATAGCTGTCAGACATGAGAATAATAAATACAGTATATAGCTGTCAGATATGAGAATAATAAATACAGTATATAGCTGTCAGATATGAGAATAAATACAGTATATAGCTGTCAGATATGAGGAGAATAAATACAGTATATAGCTGTCAGATATGAGAATAATAAATACAGTATATAGCTGTCAGATATGAGAATAAATACAGATTATAGCTGTCAGATATGAGAATAAATACAGTATATAGCTGTCAGATATGAGAATAATAAATACAGTATATAGCTGTCAGACATGAGAATAAATACAGTATATAGCTGTCAGACATGAGAATAATAAATACAGTATATAGCTGTCAGATATGAGAATAATAAATACAGTATATAGCTGTCAGATATGAGAATAATAAATACAGTATATAGCTGTCAGATATGAGAATAATAAATACAGTATATAGCTGTCAGATATGAGAATAATAAATACAGTATATAGCTGTCAGATATGAGAATAATAAATACAGTATATAGCTGTCAGATATGAGAATAAATACAGTATATAGCTGTCAGATATGAGAATAAAGACAGTATATAGCTGTCGGATATGAGAATAAATACAATATATAGCTGTCAGATATGAGAATAAATACAGTATATAGCTGTCAGATATGAGAATAATAAATACAGTATATAGCTGTCAGATATGAGAATAATAAATACAGTATATAGCTGTCAGATATGAGAATAAATACAGTATATAGCTGTCAGATATGAGAATAAATACAGTATATAGCTGTCAGATATGAGAATAAATACAGTATATAGCTGTCAGACATGAGAATAATAAATACAGTATATAGCTGTCAGATATGAGAATAAAAATACAGTATATAGCTGTCAGATATGAGAATAAATACAGTATATAGCTGTCAGATATGAGAATAAATACAGTATATAGCTGTCAGATATGAGAATAATAAATACAGTATATAGCTGTCAGATATGAGAATAATAAATACAGTATATAGCTGTCAGATATGAGAATAATAAATACAGTATATAGCTGTCAGATATGAGAATAATAAATACAGTATATAGCTGTCAGATATGAGAATAATAAATACAGTATATAGCTGTCAGATATGAGAATAATAAATACAGTATATAGCTGTCAGATATGAGAATAATAAATACAGTATATAGCTGTCAGATATGAGAATAAATACAGTATATAGCTGTCAGATATGAGAATAATAAATACAGTATATAGCTGTCAGATATGAGAATAATAAATACAGTATATAGCTGTCAGATATGAGAATAATAAATACAGTATATAGCTGTCAGATATGAGAATAAATACAGTATATAGCTGTCAGACATGAGAATAATAAATACAGTATATAGCTGTCAGATATGAGAATAAATACAGTATATAGCTGTCAGATATGAGAATAATAAATACAGTATATAGCTGTCAGATATGAGAATAAATACAGTATATAGCTGTCAGACATGAGAATAATAAATACAGTATATAGCTGTCAGATATGAGAATAATAAATACAGTATATAGCTGTCAGATATGAGAATAAATACAGTATATAGCTGTCAGACATGAGAATAATATATACAGTATATAGCTGTCAGATATGAGAATAATAAATACAGTATATAGCAGTCAGAAATGAGAATAAATACAGTATATAGCTGTCAGATATGAGAATAAATACAGTATATAGCTGTCAGATATGAAAATAAATACAGTATATAGCTGTCAGATATGAGAATAATAAATACAGTATATAGATGTCAGACATGAGAATAAATACAGTATATAGCTGTCAGATATGAGAATAATAAATACAGTATATAGATGTCAGATATGAGAATAATAAATACAGTATATAGCTGTCAGACATGAGAATAATAAATACAGTATATAGCTGTCAGATATGAGAATAAATACAGTATACAGCTGTCAGATATGAGAATAATAAATACAGTATACAGCTGTCAGATATGAGAATAATAAATACAGTATATAGCTGTCAGATATGAGAATAATAAATACAGTATATAGCTGTCAGATATGAGAATAAATACAGTATATAGCTGTCAGATATGAGAATAATAAATACAGTATATAGCTGTCAGACATGAGAATAAATACAGTATATAGCTGTCAGATATGAGAATAAATACAGTATATAGCTGTCAGATATGAGAATAAATACAGTATATAGCTGTCAGACATGAGAATAAATACAGTATATAGCTGTCAGATATGAGAATAAATACAGTATATAGCTGTCAGACATGAGAATAATAAATACAGTATATAGCTGTCAGATATGAGAATAAATACAGTATAAAGCTGTCAGACATGAGAATAATAAATACAGTTTATAGCTGTCAGATATGAGAATAATAAATACAGTATATAGCTGTCAGACATGAGAATAAATACAGTATATAGCTGTCAGACATGAGAATAAATACAGTATATAGCTGTCAGACATGAGAATAAATACAGTATATAGCTGTCAGATATGAGAATAAATACAGTATATAGCTGTCAGACATGAGAATAAATACAGTATATAGCTGTCAGATATGAGAACAATAAATACAGTATATAGCTGTCAGATATGAGAATAATAAATACAGTATATAGCTGTCAGATATGAGAATAAATACAGTATATAGCTGTCAGATATGAGAATAAATACAGTATATAGATGTCAGACATGAGAATAATAAATACAGTATATAGCTGTCAGATATGAGAATAAATACAGTATATAGCTGTCAGATATGAGAATAAATACAGTATATAGCTGTCAGATATGAGAATAAATACAGTATATAGCTGTCAGACATGAGAATAAATACAGTATATAGCTGTCAGACATGAGAATAATAAATACAGTATATAGCTGTCAGATATGAGAATAAATACAGTATATAGCTGTCAGATATGAGAATAATAAATACAGTATATAGATGTCAGACATGAGAATAATAAATACAGTATATAGCTGTCAGATATGAGAATAAATACAGTATATAGCTGTCAGATATGAGAATAAATACAGTATATAGATGTCAGACATGAGAATAATAAATACAGTATTTAGCTGTCAGATATGAGAATAAATACAGTATATAGCTGTCAGATATGAGAATAAATACAGTATATAGCTGTCAGATATGAGGAGAATAAATACAGTATATAGCTGTCAGATATGAGAATAATAAATACAGTATATAGCTGTCAGATATGAGAATAAATACAGATTATAGCTGTCAGATATGAGAATAAATACAGTATATAGCTGTCAGATATGAGAATAATAAATACAGTATATAGCTGTCAGATATGAGAATAATAAATACAGTATATAGCTGTCAGATATGAGAATAAATACAGTATATAGCTGTCAGATATGAGAATAATAAATACAGTATATAGCTGTCAGACATGAGAATAATAAATACAGTATATAGCTGTCAGACATGAGAATAAATACAGTATATAGCTGTCAGATATGAGAATAATAAATACAGTATATAGATGTCAGATATGAGAATAATAAATACAGTATATAGCTGTCAGACATGAGAATAAATACAGTATATAGCTGTCAGATATGAGAATAAATACAGTATATAGATGTCAGATATGAGAATAAATACAGTATATAGCTGTCAGACATGAGAATAAATACAGTATATAGCTGTCAGACATGAGAATAAATACAGTATATAGCTGTCAGATATGAGAATAATAAATACAGTATATAGCTGTCAGATATGAGAATAAATACAGTATATAGCTGTCAGATATGAGAATAATAAATACAGTATATAGCTGTCAGACATGAGAATAAATACAGTATATAGCTGTCAGATATGAGAATAAATACAGTATATAGATGTCAGATATGAGAATAAATACAGTATATAGCTGTCATATATGAGAATAAATACAGTATATAGCTGTCAGATATGAGAATAAATACAGTATATAGCTGTCAGACATGAGAATAATAAATACAGTATATAGCTGTCAGATATGAGAATAAATACAGTATATAGCTGTCAGATATGAGAATAATAAATACAGTATATAGCTGTCAGATATGAGAATAAATACAGTATATAGCTGTCAGATATGAGAATAAATACAGTATATAGCTGTCAGACATGAGAATAAATACAGTATATAGCTGTCAGACATGAGAATAAATACAGTATATAGCTGTCAGACATGAGAATAAATACAGTATATAGCTGTCAGACATGAGAATAATAAATACAGTATATAGCTGTCAGATATGAGAATAAATACAGTATATAGATGTCAGACATGAGAATAAATACAGTATATAGCTGTCAGACATGAGAATAAATACAGTATATAGCTGTGATATTTGCATGCCAACGTGAGTGTCAGGAATCGTCTTCGTAGCAGGGATAGAACACAAACGCAGAGTACTCCTCAATGAAACAAGGTTTATTTCCTCCCAAACAGGTAAGACAGGCACAGGAAACGGGGAACTTAACACTGACAATCCTTGACACTTGACAACACAAAAACAGTAGAACAACATAATTAACAAAACCTCCCCCTAGTGAACCAGAAACATATAGCCAATAAAACCCTGAACAATGGGACCGAACGAATACATAATTACAGAACCAACAAACCACGAGAAACATACCTTGACAATGCCCGACACTGATAAACAGGAAACGACAGAAATAAATACAAGGACTAACGAGCAAACACAACACAGGTGCGGACGAGACACAGGTGAACGAGCATGTCCCTGATTTTCCCTCTCTCAGGATGTGGGGGAGGAGTCAGCACCACCATAACGTGGAGAATCCCCAACCTAGGGGCGCGGCTCGTGAAGCGCCCAAAATACCTCCCGACCCTTCTGAGTCTGGAGGCCGGACAGGTGGAGGCGGCTCAGAAACCTGGAAGAGGGGAGACAAACCAGGAGGCCGGCCAGGCAGATGCGGGTCAGAAGGCCGACATGGCAGATGCAGGTCAGGTGGTCGGTCCAGAGGAAGCAGACCAGGTGGTCGACCCGGCAGAGACGAGGCAAAAGGCCGTGCCGGTGGAGACGGATCTCGGGTCAGGGGGTTGGACCGGCGTAGGCGGGTCAGAGGGCCGGACGGGCGGATTCAGGTCAGGAGGTGGACGACCCGGCGCAGACAGGCGCAGGCTGATCCGGAGGGCGTGCTGGAGGACATTAGTGAGATAATTGACTAATAGTGCACCACATTTATATTTTGCGTTGATGTTTTCCCCCTGTATTCGTTTGATTTGCGTGTCTACATGTGAACCTATGCAATCTCACTGCCACACATACTATCATCATCATCTCACAGAACACCTTCACCCATTAGTTGTGTGCACCCTAATGAAGCTGCTCTATTGTAATGTTGAAGTGGGACAGGCTAACGTACGTGACAGGTTTCATTTATACGGCACTGGACCGGCAGATTTACTGGACCCTTCCACTAAGGTCAATACGCAATGGTTGTTTTGCCTGGGCGATATACACCATAAACAATTTCCACGGTTACTTCTTCCGACCATTTTAAACACCCCACGCCCTCCTGCACACACACACACGTACGCAGTAGTCGCTTCCATGACGACCAATCATTTCAAGCCAGTTTGAATTAAATCCATTTTTATTGCTGATGTCAGTGATCACAACACCATATAGTAAACAAGTGATCTAAAGGGAGCTTCAATATGAAAGTACCCCGTAACTGAAGATAAGTTCCTCGTCAGTCCTGTGGCGACAAGGTCAGCATGCGAACACACAGCCTGCTGTTGCTGCCGCCTTACAGCACATTAGCCAATAAGAGTGCACTGTGTAGGGAAGGGGAGTGTCATTTGGGACACTGTTTGTAAACTTGGCCACATTAGCCAATAAGAGTGCACTGTGTAGGGAAGGGGAGTGTCATTTGGGACACTGTTTGTAAACTTGGCCACATTAGCCAATAAGAGTGCACTGTGTAGGGAAGGGGAGTGTCATTTGGGACACTGTGTGTGAACTTGGACACATTAGCCAATAGGAGTGCACTGTGTAGGCAAGGGGAGTGTCATTTGGAACACTGTGTGTGAACTTGGCCACATTAGCCAATAGGAGTGCACTGTGTAGGGAAGGGGAGTGTCATTTGGGACACTGTGTGTGAACTTGGCCACATTAGCCAATAGGAGTGCACTGTGTAGGGAAGGGGAGTGTCATTTGGGACACTGTGTGTAAACTTGGCCATGTTAGCCAATAGGAGTGCACTGTGTAGGGAAGGGGAGTGTCATTTGGGACACTGTTTGTAAACTTGGCCACATTAGCCAATAGGAGTGCACTGTGTAGGGAAGGGGAGTGTCATTTGGAACACTGTGTGTGAACTTGGCCACATTAGCCAATAGGAGTGCGCTGTGTAGGGAAGGGGAGTGTCATTTGGGACACTGTTTGTAAACTTGGCCACATTAGCCAATAAGAGTGCAGTGTGTAGGGAAGGGGAGTGTAATTTGGGACACTGTGTGTGAACTTGGCCACATTAGCCAATAGGAGTGCACTGTGTAGGGAAGGGAAGTGTCATTTGGGACACTGTGTGTGAACTTGGCCACATTAGCCAATAGGAGTGCACTGTGTAGGGAAGGGAAGTGTCATTCGGGACACTGTTTGTAAACTTGGCCACATTAGCCAATAGGAGTGCACTGTGTAGGGAAGGGGAGTGTCATTTGGGACACTGTGTGTGAACTTGGCCACATTAGCCAATAGGAGTGCACTGTGTAGGGAAGGGGAGTGTCATTCAGGACACTGTTTGTAAACTTGGCCACATTAGCCAATAGGAGTGCACTGTGTAGGGAAGGGGAGTGTCATTCAGGACACTGTGTGTGAACTTGGCCACATTAGCCAATAGGAGTGCACTGTTTAGGGAAGGGGAGTGTCATTTGGGACACTGTGTGTGAACTTGGCCCGTCTGCTTTCTGACATTCCCATTAGCCTGCGTGATCTGAACCGCTGTGTCTGCCCTGTGGCTCTGTGTGGCTCCATCCTCTGAGCTTTCCCCAACTACCAGCATGGGTGTCCAGGTGTGTGTGTGTGTGTGTGTATGTGTGTGTTTGCGTGAGTGTGTGTTTGAGTGTGTAGGATGACGGCAGGTCTTTATGGTTTATGTTAGTCGGTGGCCCATTACTAATAATGTCATATTGCACTTCTGTGGCCTGTGCTCAACGAGGTGTGTGTGTGTGTGTGTGTGTGTGTGTGTGTGTGTGTGTGTGTGTGTGTGTGCGTGTGTGTGTGTGTGTGTGTGTGTGTGTGTGTGTGTGTGTGTGTGTGTGTGTGTGTGTGTGTGTGTGTGTGTGTGTGTGTGTGTGTGTGTGTGTGTGTGTGTGTGTGTGTGTGTGTGAGTGTGTGTGTGTGTGTGTGTGTGTGTGTGTGTGTGTGTGTGTGTGTGTGTGTGTGTGTGTGTGTGTGTGTGTGTGTGTGTGTGTGTGTGTGTGTGTGTGTGTGTGTGTGTGTGTGTGTGTGTGTGTGTGCGTGTGTGTGTGTGTGTGTGTGTGTGTGTGTGTGTGTGTGTGTGTGTGTGTGTGTGTGTGTGTGTGTGTGTGTGTGTGTGTGTGTGTGTGTGTGTGTGTGTGTGTGTGTGTGTGTGTGTGTGTGTGTGTGTGTGTGTGTGTGTGTGTGTGTGTGTGTGTGTGTGTGTGTGTGTGTGTGTGTGTGTGTGTGTGTGTGTGTGTGTGTGTGTGTGTGTGTGTGTGTGAGTGTGTGTGTGTGTGTGTGTGTGTGTGTGTGTGTGTGTGTGTGTGTGTGTGTGTGTGTGTGTGTGTGTGTGTGTGTGTGTGTGTGTGTGTGTGTGTGAGTGTGTGTGTGTGTGTGTGTGTGTGTGTGTGTGTGTGTGTGTGTGTGTGTGTGTGTGTGTGTGTGTGTGTGTGTGTGTGTGTGTGTGTGTGTGTGTGTGTTTGAGGGAGCTGCAAATCATAACAGTTAGTCCAGCTCAGGCTGAGAACAATATGTTCTGGGTAAGATAGACTCAGTGCTCCGTATTCAGATCAGATGACCTTCATGTTCCCAGTTCCACTCGCCTACAACAGAAGCACCTCCACACACACAAATACAAACATTGTGAACGTCTACAAATCCCCTGCCCAGTTCCACTCGCCTACAACAGAAACACCACCACATTCACACATACAAACATCGTGAACCGTCCCCAGATTCCCTGCTGTCGTGAGTCTGAACACAAGCAGGGTGTTTCTGGTCAGTCCCTGGATGGATGAACAGATGCTGCTGTAAGTGGTCTCAGAGGTCCAATATGGGACATTTGACCTTTTAGTCTGAAGGCTCTTAGTATTTTCTACGGCTTCGATATATATCCCTCTGGTCCTACTGGCCTGGAAATTGTCGGCTGTCTTCTTTCACCTACTAGTTATTTTCCGTTCTCCTGGTGTCCCAAGTCTGAATCACCCAGAATGGCAAACAACTTTTTGCACCTTGCAGTGCAGCCTCTGTAGTTCAACTGTTCTTCTGTGGGTGATAATGGATGACACATCCACGCCTCTTACCTCATGGTGTCAAGAATGGTGAGTTGGCCACAAACACCTGGCGAACGAAGGACTGAGTTGCAAAAAAATGTAACTATAACGGAAAAAACACGAAACCAGACAAGCCGTAAGCAAACGTAATGTTGACTTATGCCAAACCAAGACCGACGAGACACAATGGGAAAAATAAACTTAAATAAGGATAGCGATTGGGGAAACCGGTGAGGTCAATACTCAATGAATCAAGTGCCCATGCGCCAAATGAGGGAGAGAGGGCGTTGGATTTCATAGGCACGGTCATCCCGCCGTGCCGAAGATGTGACATATGTGGAGAGTGTTCCTGATATATCAGCCCTTTCACTCATCATGGAGAGCATTCTCAGTCATCCACTATCGAGGTTGTTCTGGGCGTACTAGGTACTTTGCCTTTACTCAACAATACTTTATTCTTCTTAAGGTAAATAGTCAATTGTGGCACACCTAGATACATCTGGTCAATGTATTCTAATTCATTGTCTCATAATTGCTAGCTTGGTTTGCATAGACATTTCTTTTTTAACATTTGAGTAATTTAGCATGTAATCATTTGACATTATCCATGGTGACTAACGGTAGTGACTGAAGCTTTTTCATACTTTTTGTACATACTTCTCTGGACCTTGTCTTGGTAGACCTCAGCATCGACTCCAAAAGCAAAGCCTGGAATCAATACTAGACATTGTAAGCTATCAATTGAATGTACTACAGATGCAAACAAAGGCATCTGTCTAATAAGAGACAGCTGTGAGTCTAACTGGCCAAATACATTTGGCACCTTAATTTGAGGAGCATTTGTACAATACCTGCTGTATATATTTGTTTAAATGTTTCAGCTGACGTGGATGAAAATAAACTCAAACAGTGGGCTAAGTTTTACCACATAACCGATGTGTAATTTCAAGTAATGTCAACACCTCTTCCAAATTTCCTTCAACTGTACATGTTCAAAATAAAAGTTAAAAACATACAGCACGCCACATTCTAATTCACTGTATAACTCAGGTCTCATAAATAGCAAGTAGTAAACAGTACAATCTGAGCGAGCATTGTTTAAAGTAACAAACATATATGCCAAGTGCAATAAACAGTAAAAGGAGTTTTCACTAATCAAATGTGCTCTATATTTAAGCTGCAAGACACTCCACAAATGTTGGTCCTTGAAAGCTTTCCGCTGTGATTAGTGGTTCCCTGAAATGCTAAAGGTTGGGAATCGCCGCTTCAGAAACATTTCACGTTTCATTCAATTATATCCTCCCTCGGTCCAGGGTATGTTCGTTTGACACTTCTAATTATTGCATTCGATAGTACTTCATCGCTCCATTAATTTCACATTGTATATTTCACATTGATCTCCATGTGTCTAGTTGAGGCATTCGATTGCCCAATGACAGTCAGGCCTCTATTTTCAGACGGGTCACAGAAATCATTGCGGGACGTCCTGTTCACTATAACCACCACTGTCACCAAACACTCCGACCCACATCCATCCTGTAGAAAAAATCACTTTCAAAATCCTTCAAAGGGGAACATAATGTGTGGTCATAAAAGGAAATGACCCTCAAATATAGATATTATACAGGCCAAAACGGTTGACAGAATAAACCCAGGGATCATTGATTGTGACTAAATGGCTAATTCCTTGTCAGTATCAAGAAAGAGAATAAGGGCCGATTTATATCATTATTGTGTGGTGGTGGTGAAAAGCGGTTTAATTTGACTCGGTCACTGGGCTCTTCATATACAGCCGTTTGGAGGAAGGGAAAATGTCAGGGGGGAGAAGGTCACAGAGATATGCTGTATTAACTGTAACAGGCAACACAGGTGCGGTCCCACATAACGCACGTGCACAAACACTTTAAAAGCGCTACCTGATTGTAGTTCACATATCATTACACGACGTATTCAAACATACAACTGTAGCTTCTGTAACACACACCAGACACTGCTGACATCGAGCTGTCACAATAACTTACACTGGCAATATTGAATTCATTTTTAGATTTTTCTCTGACAAAAAAAAAATCTCAGCTGACAAGATGTTCTAGTAACATCTTGTCAGCTTTTCACATTGATGTCACAGTCAATATTTAACCAGTTATGCAACTACCATCTGTAAAGCAATGAGCAGGTTGTCACTTTAAATTCAAAATGTGGTGACCCTCAGGTCTTGTTGTCCTCAGCTATTGTTACGTACCGTATAGCACATATGCTACGTAGCATCAAGCTAGCAACAAACTGGCTGTCAAAACGTGTTCAATGCATCTTACTTCATACATTGTGAATATAAGCTTCAATCCAGTATTTTCGAATTTTGTAGATAACGTTGTTATTACTTGTCTATTTAAATGTCTCAAACATTATCCTGACCTCCGAAGACTTTTCACGTTTTGCTTTTACACTGTACTTCCGCTTGGGATTAAATTAGCTAACTCTTGAAGCCCGTGCTTAAGCTTATTCAATACAGTGGCCAGCGTAGGCATAAAACATGTGAGAGAAATGTCAAGGTCTAGGCCCTGGGAAAAGTTTGGGAATCCACCCCTAATCCTTCGTCTATGGTGGAAACTGATTTCATTGAGGACGTTGTACACAGGTGTCAAACTCATTCCATAGAAGGGCTAGTGTCTGCTGTTTTTTTTTTTTTTCCTTACAATTGATATCTCATTAAGACCTAGACTACCTGATGAGGTACCTACTAGTCAGTGTCCTTGATTAAGCAATCATAATTAAGGTAGCAAGAAAGTCCAGTAGTCCCCCTGTCCTCCATGAAGCAGAGCCCAATGCTCTGCAACTTACAACTTGCTCTACTTGCCACTGTGCAAATCTATCACAAAGGAAAGTCTATAAAACGGATGTGCAGCCTATCGATGTAATGTAGCTCTGTGGAAGAGTGCATACTTTGTATGTATGATGTGCTGTGTTCAATCCCCAGCTTCTTACCATTTTGCCCTTGCAAATGATTTTATTTTTCAGTGTACCACAAATTACTTTACAGTTCCATGACGAGCACAGCCAAAACAACAAAACAGGGAATGTTGACTAGTTTTAGAAAACAAAGAAGTTCCAGGAATCTCAGGCATTTTAATGGAGGCTTCTTGACGCCCGCAAATTACATTTAATATATATTTTTTTAGAGTGAGCAAGAGTTCAATTGTTTTTATAAATGCTATACTGGCTCTGGAGAAACCGATAGAGCTAGTGACAGACGTGGTGAGCGATTGACACAGTGGGTAACCTGAATGGTCTTTGTGCTAAATAAACTATAACTTTTTTGGTCGGCAGGTTTTACAGTCCCAGTTCATACATACAGTTTTGTGTCTGTAGTGCCATGGCAGAGTGTAGAAATACATTAAGATGTACAAAACACACTTCACCCAAGACTACACTAAATTGTACCGTATCTGTAATATGGGTAAACAACAACCACACTGTATCTCGCTGCACCGATTGCAGAAGCGATTTGTCCATATGACTGTAAAAGACATATTGAGTTTAAAACAGTAGGTGTCATAGCATAGCTAACGTTATTTTAACTAGCTGCTATAAGGATATTCTGTATTGATGTCAAGGGGAGGAGGTCAAACCCCCTGTAGACATGTGGAAAGTAGTCAATGAATAAAAAAATGACTCCAAGAGGTGAATTTTGCAGTAATGTAATATAGTATAATGTAAAACAAAGTGGAATACTTAAGCATTTTAATGTCACATAACAGACATATCAGGTGAAACCACAAAAAGAAAGTATGTATGTATCCTATTATATAAGACAATATAATTAGGATACATATTATGTTTTTATTTCTTTCAGGGACCACTACATTTTAGGGAGGCAACGTGCAGAGAAGGCCAAGTATTTCACAGATGTTTCAAGCAGAAAACCAAAGTCAGACATAAATAAATATTTGTGTTCTGTCACAACAAAATATGTGCACGTGTGTCACATCTCCAGTTACAGTGACGCCAACCTACTAGCCACCGCTGTCACATTATGTGTGTATATACAGTGAGGGAAGAAATTATTTTAACACCTGCTGATTTTGTACGTTTGCCCACTGACAAAGACATGATTATTCTATCATTTTAATGGTAGGTTTATTTGAACAGTGAGAGACAGAATAACAACCAAAAAACCCAAAATGACGCATTTTAAATAAGTTACAAATTGACTGGCGGTACATGCCAATGTCAGTGGGACAACGAACACAAACAGCAGGGGAACAAAAGATGTCTTCATTCACCGTAGACTCCCTGACTGCTCAATCATTGTCCGTTATTGTCCTTGTGTTTTGTGTTCTAGTTGCTTGCTGCATTTATTCCTGACCTGTTGATAAGTTGACACGCTGTTATTCATCTCTTTCATTTTGATGAGTTCTGTGTCTTGTGTACTTAAATATAATGTAAAAATACATTCCTCCACATGGGGTAGACTCATCATCACAGCCTGCGCGTGCATTAGCTGTTGAAACTACCTCCCTGAAATTAGTTTTTGCGCTTTTCTAAAGCAAAGGTTGTATGTGAGACAGAATGAATGCATTTAGTATCGTTATATTGTCAAATAAAGTAAAAAACGTTTTTTTGAACTACAATTGCTATTGTTTTTTTTTTGTACAGCACCTTGAAAGCTAGCTAGCTAGCAACAAGTACTGCCTTTTATTGTTTAATAATGTATCATCTAGATAAATATAATTTTGCCCACATTACCTTAGTAAATAAAAAAGCTGTATTTGGAAAAAAAACATTTATTTAGGCCAAAGTCAAAAGATCTTCCAATACATTAATGTTAGTTAATCAAAGATATTTAATATAATAACTAATCTGATATGAGTCATTTCACTCTAGTAATAAGTACACTCCTGGAGAACACATCATAAATGGCACAGACACACATAGACAGACACGCAGACACACAGACACACGTACACAGACACACGTACACAGACACACGTACACAGACACACGTACACACACACACATATAGACACACACACATAGACACACACACACAGACACACAGACACAAACGTACACAGACACGCAGACACACGTACACAGACACACGTACACACAGACACACACAGACACACACACACACACACACACACACACACACACACACACACACACACACACACACACACACACACACACACAGCACACACACCACACACACGCACACGCACACACACACACACACACACACACACACACACACACACACACACACACACACACACACACACACACACACACACACACACACACAGACACGTTATCAAGTTACCTGAATAATAACAAGTAACTCACAGTGGATTTAGCCACCCCACCCCCTATTCTCCTCTCTCAGATACCATCCATACTATAAATGTAATCCATACTATATATATAATCCATACTATATATGTAATCCATACTAAATATGTAATCCATACTATATATGTAATCCATACTATGTATCCATACTATATATGTAATCTATAATATAAATGTAATCCATACTATATATGTAATCCATACTATATATGTAATCCATACTATATATGTAATCCATACTATATATGTAATCCATACTATATTTGTAATCCATACTATATATGTAATCTATAATATATATGTAATCCATACTATATATGTAATCCATACTATGTATCCATACTATATATGTAATCCATACTATATATGTAATCTATAATATATATGTAATCCATACTATATATGTAATCCATACTATGTATACATACTATATATGTAATCCATACTATGTATACATACTATATATGTAATCCATACTATGTATCCATACTATGTATCCATACTATATATGTAATCCATGCTATGTATCCATACTATACATGTAATCCATACTATATATGTAATCCATGCTATGTATCCATACTATATATGTAATCCATACTATATATGTAATCCATACCATATATGTTATCCATACTATGTATCCATACTATGTATCCATACTATATATGTAATCCATACTATATATGTAATCCATACCATATATGTAATCCATACTATGTATCCATACTATATATGTAATCCATACTATATATGTAATCCATACCATATATGTAATCCATACTATGTATCCATACTATATATGTAATCCATACTATATATGTAATCCATACCATATATGTAATCCATACTATGTAATCCATACTATGTATCCATACTATATATGTAATCCATACTATATATGTAATCCATACCATATATGTAATCCATACTATGTATCCATACTATGTATCCATACTATATATGTAATCCATACTATATATGTAATCCATACCATATATGTAATCCATACTATGTATCCATACTATGTATCCATACTATATATGTAATCCATACTATATATGTAATCCATACCATATATGTAATCCATACTATGTATCCATACTATGTATCCATACTATATATCTAATCCATACTATATATGTAATCCATACCATATATGTAATCCATACTATGTATCCATACTATGTATCCATACTATATATGTAATCCATACTATATATGTAATCCATACCATATATGTAATCCATACTATGTATCCATACTATGTATCCATACTATATATGTAATCCATACTATATATGTAATCCATACCATATATGTAATCCATACTATCTATCCATACTATATGTAATCCTTAATCAGAATCTGCCTTCGTGTCTACGATGAGCAGAAAGACAAAGGCCCATTAAATAGGTGGATGCAGATGCATTGTGGTTAGCAGACATTCAACGTCCACATCGAGGTAATCAGCTGAGCGTCGACCTACCAGACTGATCTCGTTCTCCAACGCAGAAATCTTTTTTGACAATTAGATGTCGTAATATAAAACACGCTCACACACACACACACACAGTCTACAGAGTTGAAAACCCCAGTGAGTGGTCCCAACCACTTAGTGTGCTGTTGAAACTAAAGCTACACAGGCATGTTGATGTAGAGGAAATAAGATTCTCTTTCATCTTGGCATGGGGCCTGCATTCTCCAGGGCAGCATTTTTTTCTTCTTCAACGTTCCTCACGTTTAATGTGTTTGAAGTTGATTTGAAAGCGGCGAAGAGTAGATAGAGAGAGAGAGAGAGAGAGAGGAAGAAGTAGAATAGAGCAAAATGAAAGAGGAGGTGGTGAGAGAGTGGGGGAGGAAAGAGGAGTAGGGAGAAACATTAGAGAGAAAAGGAGCGGTGGGAGAGGGACGAATGAAATAAGGGCTGAGACTTATCTTCTGTTAGTGTAGTTATTGAGTTGTTTGTATCTGAATGCGTGGGCTGGAAGCGAGAGAGAGAGATAGAGAGGAGGAAGAGAATTAGAAAACAGGGGCTGGAAGCGAGAGAGAGAGATAGAGAGGAGGAAGAGAATTAGAAAACAGGGGCTGGAAGCGAGAGAGAGAGATAGAGAGGAGGAAGAGAATTATAAAACAGGGGCTGGAAGCGAGAGAGAGAGATAGAGAGGAGGAAGAGAATTAGAAAACAGGGGCTGGAAGCGAGAGAGAGATAGAGAGGAGGAAGAGAATTAGAAAACAGGGGCTGGAAGCGAGAGAGAGAGATAGAGAGGAGGAAGAGAATTAGAAAACAGGGGCTGGAAGCGAGAGAGAGAGATAGAGAGGAGGAAGAGAATTAGAAAACAGGGGCTGGAAGCGAGAGAGAGAGATAGAGAGGAGGAAGAGAATTAGAAAACAGGGGCTGGAAGCGAGAGAGAGAGATAGAGAGGAGGAAGAGAATTAGAAAACAGGGGCTGGAAGCGAGAGAGAGAGAGAGAGAGAGAGAGAGAAGAGAATTAGAAAACAGGGGCTGGAAGCGAGAGAGAGAGAAATAGAGAGGAGGAAGAGAATTAGAAAACAGGGGCTGGAAGCGAGAGAGAGAGAGAGAGAGGAGGAAGAGAATTAGAAAACAGGGGCTGGAAGCGAGAGAGAGAGAGAGAGAGAGAGGAAGAGAATTAGAAAAGAGGGGCTGGAAGCGAGAGAGAGAGAGAGAGAGAGAGAGAGAAGAGAATTATAAAACAGGGGCTGGAAGCGAGAGAGAGAGAAATAGAGAGGAGGAAGAGAATTAGAAAACAGGGGCTGGAAGCGAGAGAGAGAGAGAGAGAGAGAGAGGAGGAAGAGAATTAGAAAACAGGGGCTGGAAGCGAGAGAGAGAGAGAGAGAGAGGAAGAGAATTAGAAAACAGGGGCTGGAAGCGAGAGAGAGAGAGAGAGAGAGGAAGAGAATTAGAAAACAGGGGCTGGAAGCGAGAGAGAGAGAGAGAGAGAGAGAGGAAGAGAATTAGAAAACAGGGGCTGGAAGCGAGAGAGAGAGAAATAGAGAGGAGGAAGAGAATTAGAAAACAGGGGCTGGAAGCGAGAGAGAGAGATAGAGAGGAGGAAGAGAATTAGAAAACAGGGGCTGGAAGCGAGAGAGAGAGAGAGAGAGAGAGGAAGAGAATTAGAAAACAGGGGCTGGAAGCGAGAGAGAGAGAGAGAGAGAGAGAGAGGAAGAGAATTATAAAACAGGGGCTGGAAGCGAGAGAGAGAGAAATAGAGAGGAGGAAGAGAATTAGAAAACAGGGGCTGGAAGCGAGAGAGAGAGAGAGAGAGGAGGAAGAGAATTAGAAAACAGGGGCTGGAAGCGAGAGAGAGAGAGAGAGAGAGGAAGAGAATTAGAAAACAGGGGCTGGAAGAGAGAGAGAGAGAGAGAGAGAGAGAAGAGAATTAGAAAACAGGGGCTGGAAGCGAGAGAGAGTTTGAGTTTTAAAAAACACTTTATTGAGTCCTATGGACTCACAACACCACAACTACAAGTACAAGAAACCACACAGACAAAGAAAAAAAAAGAAAAACAAAGCCACAAAAAGAATAACACAATACACTTTAAATGGACAAATTAACAACACAACACCAAATCCTCCCCAACAACAGAACATAACACTCCCTGGATGCCCCAGATAGACATGAACCGCTCAGTGTCCCCAACCAGTTTATAGTATGCATACTCCACCCTCAGTCTTGCAGCTAGCAAGCCCTGAAGCATGCCCGCAACATCCACAGACCCCTGGCCCCGAATTTGATTCTTCCGGGTCTTCCAAATAGCCAACTTAGCTGTCCCTGACATAAAATTTAGTAAAACAATGGTGTTTCGTCTATTAAAACAATACTTGGGGCCAAATATAAACAGTTTGGAAGAGAAAACTCACCCAAAGCAAAGAACCACTGAGCAAGCTGGTCCAACAGCCCTACTAACCTGGGACACTGTAAAAACAGATGTGCCAGGGTTTCTGGCTCCATACAAAACGGGCAGTTTTCCTCAACATTTGGGTCAAGATGTACGACATGTCTGTTGGTGGCAATAGCCCCATGAATAGTCCTCCATTGGAGGTCAGCTGTCCTCTTATCGATAGGCATTTTATATATAGTCCGCCAACAACCTATAGGGGAAGAGCCTCGACCAAACACCTCTGCCCACTTTGTCGCCTTTACCCCCACTAGGGAGGATGCTCTGGACACCTTCACACAGACAACATACATTGCCTTCTTCCCCATGTCCTTAAGATCCCCCAGCTCCGGGGTCCTGAATGAGAGCAGCTGCCCCGCATCCTCTTCAAATACCCCTGAGGCAGCCCTAACGTACAGTAGCGGGACCTCATATTCCAGGCCATCCCTCCAGCGGTCAGAGGAAGAGGTGTCAGTGGCAAAACTCCTGTGCGGTATTGGCAAGGACTCACAGACCTCAGCCACAACCCTCCTCAGTAGCCGCGACGACCTGATCCCTGCCCTCCTGGCCAGCTCCTCCAGTGACCTGCTATTCCATTGCATCAGGTGACCCAGCTTTACACACCCCGCTGTCCTTAATTGGGCACACAGGCTTACTGAGCCCAACACCCGGGACCTGAGGATTGCATTATGGAACAGTGGCTCCTCAAACAGCCACATTCCTGGTGGTGCCCCATTCTGTCTTGACACCTCCAACACCTTCCCCAAGCCTGCAAGACCGACTCATAAAAAGGTGTGAGGCCAGACAGCTTAACCTCCTCCAAATTCAGGAGGAAAAGGTGTTTGTCCAAGCCCAGACTGCCTGCCCTCCTCAGTAAAACATGGGCTGTATCCACCCAACAGGAACCGTCACTGTGAATCAATCTCTGGGCCGTAGACAGCCTGAAAGCCAGGACCCTTGAGGCGATGTCCACCAGGCCTTGCCCACCCTCATGCAGCGGCAGATACAGTGCTGCAGCCTTTATCCAGTGCTGACCGGACCAGAAAAAGTTCACCAGCATCCTCTGCAGTTCTTGAATAAGACCCACAGGAGGTTGTAACACCACTAATCGATGCCACAGGGTTGAGGCAGCGAGGTTGTTTGCCACCAAAACTCTTCCCCTATAGGACATCTGCGGCAGCAGCCATGTCCATCTAGACAGTCTGGCACCAACCTTCTCCTCCAGACCCTCCCAGTTCTTCCTCTGAAACTCATCAGACCCTAGAAAAACCCCCAACGTCTTGAGTCCATCCCTGCCCCATTGGAGTCCCCCAGGTAACTGTGGAGCACTTCCTCCATGAAGCCGACCTGCCCACAGTGACTCACTCTTACCCCAGTTTACTCTGGCTGAGGATGCCCCCTCATAAACCTTTAAGGCGCTGGTTAGAGCTTCAACATCCTCACTGCCCGTGATAAACACAGTGACGTCATCTGCATAAGCAGACAACATCATCCCTGTTTGGACAATAAGCCCTGGCACTGAGAAACCAGCTAGCTTTGCTCGCAGAGTACATAGCAGCGGTTCAATGGCTAGACAGTACAGCTGCCCCGAAACTGGGCAGCCCTGTCTAATACCCCTGTGAACAGGTATTGGGCAGCTCAACCCACCCCCACCTTCACCATACATGACGCACCAGCATACAATAGGTTGATCCATGATAAGAAACCCTTCCCAAAACCAAAAGCCTGCATTGCGGCGAATAAGTACTTGTGGTCCACACGATCAAAAGCCTTCTCCTGATCTAACGAAAGCAGACCAACATTCGTATCAGACATCTTGCAAATGTCCAGCACGTCCCTGACCAAAAACAAATTGTCAACAATTGACCGCTCAGGAATACAGTACGACTGATCTCTGTGGACCAACAGCCCCAAATGCTCTTTCAATCTATTTGACAGACACTTGGAAATCACCTTGTAGTCAGCGCACAATAATGCCACAGGGCGCCAGTTCTTCAACAAAGTCAAATCCCCTTTTTTGGCAACAGTGATAGGACAGCACGGCAACATGACACTGGAAGGGAACCATTCTGAAAAGACTCACACACCACATCATAAAAGTCCTCCCCAATAATCCTCCAGAAAAACTTATAGAAGTCTGATGGTAGTCCGTCAATACCCGGAGCACGGCCGGAGGAAAGCTGCATAACGGCCGCAGACAGTTCCTGCATTGTAATTGCCGAGTCCAAAGCTGCTTTCTGTTCAGCACCCAGTTGGGGAAGTCCATGCAAGATCTGTTCAGTATCTTCACGGTCACAGTCCTCCGCTTCATACAGAGATGAGTAGAACTCCACAGCATGCTGACGCATCTCAGCTTCCACGGAGGTCACTCTCCCATCAGGAAGACGCAGGCAGACCATTTGCTTTCGGTGCGGGATCGGCAGCCCCAGATTAAAGAAAAAGTGCTCGGAGCATCCATGTCTTTGAAGGCAGTGAATCGAGACCTAACTAAGGCACACTTCACCCTTTCATGTAAATATGTTTTCAGTCCATACTTCTTGTTCTGTAATGACGCAGCTAGCCCAACGTCACTTTGAGCAACTAATTGTTGCTCAATAGCTCTGATCTCTTGCTCCAGTGTTCTCACTGCCTCCTTAACCTCCCTGCTAGAGAACGCTGTGTACTGTTGACAGAAAACCCGTATTTGCGTTTTCCCAACATCCCACCACTGCCCCAATGACTCATAGTCTCCCTTAGCAGCTCTCCAATGCTCCCAAAATAATAAAAAACGTTCACCAAACAGTCTATCTTGCAACAATTTCACATTAAAATACCAATGAGATGGCCTCCGTTGTGGACAGGACATATGTATCCCAACCGTGACCAAGTGGTGATCCGAGAACCCCACCGGAACAATGTCACACCCCACAATCCTACCACCATAGTGCTCAGAAACATATAACCTATCTAATCTTGCTGCACTAACACGCCCCTCATTCACCTTCACCCATGTGTACTGCCGGACCAATGCATTCCTAACCCTCCACACATCTGAAACTTCAAACTCAGCCAGAACCCCCGCCAGACAAGTAGCTGACTGCAGATGAGGTTCCTCACTGGTACGATCAACAGCAAACTCTACTGTGCAATTCCAGTCTCCCCTACAACCAAACACCCCTCTGGATCACACTGCCTCAATGCCTCCCGAATACTACCAAAAAAAGTTATGCGGTCTGTGCCCTCATTGGGAGCATAAACACACAAAAAGTAAAACAGCCTTCCCATAACATCTGCCTTTACTAATATGGCACGGCCTAGAACAATCACTGTTTTAGACAGGACAGTCACCCCCAACCCTGATGAGAAAAGAACAGCCACCCCAGCACTAAAATTTGTACCATGGCTGAGGACATGTTGCCCCTGCCACCACACACCCCATTCAGCAGCGTTGGCCTCATCACTATGTGTCTCCTGAAGGAAGACCACATCCAGCTTTTTCTGTTGGACTACCTCCAATACCCACGCTCTCTTGGTCCTATTCCTTCCCCCATTAATGTTAAGAGAGCCAACCTGAAGAACTGCCATGAATAAAAGATAAAGGGAAAAAAAGAAAATAGACAGATGAAAAGATCCTACATGGAGAAAACACCCTGTGAAGCCCACAACACATGATTACTTTATTATCCTTTTTACTTTCCCACGAGTACTACGACTTTTTGCTGCCGACTCAGCCGTAACAATTTTCCTTAAACGGAAACGCTTTTTTGCACTCAGCTCCTCCACCCCCACTGTCTTCTGCAGCACTCTTGCAGACCGTGCAAACTTCTCCTCATCAAAGTAATTCGACAATTTAACTGTTTTCCCAAATGTTTTATCCAGGAACCCATTCACCTCATCCAGTGTATATAGGGAGTCATCATCACCACTTGCTGGCACTTCAGCTGGACCATCAGTGATGTCCTCCTCCTGATCATCACTCTCAGAAGCCACTGACTCCTGACTCGCTCCTGCCACACTCCGTAAACCACCTCCAGTCTGTTTACCACTACTATCACAGGGCACCTCCTCCACTGTCTGAGGGACCATACCCTCCTGGCCCTTCTCTCGCAACACACCACTAGTGCTAGCTACCTCCTCCACTGCAAGATTATTCACCACCCCACCACTACTATCGTGTTTCCTTTCCACTACTACAGACCCCAGTTCACTCCCATTCACCACATTTTCAACCTGCTGCCCATCTTTCCCACTAGCTCCTATCAGCTGAGCCGCCTGCTCGTCCCTGGTTTCATTCAGGTCCGCCTGTTGCGCTACCACCACTGTCTCACCCCTAGTTCCATTCAGGTCCGCCTGTTGCGCAACCACTACTAACCCATCTGTCCCCATACTAACAGCCACTACAGGAGTCACTTGTACCCCGCTTGCATTCTTATCATTATGTGGGCACGCCTGACGTTTATGTCCGACATCCCCACATTCAAAACACCGTTGGCTGCCTGTACTGGCATATACCATATACAGGCGGTCTTCATGTTTCACTTTGAATGACGAATCCAAAGTCTGTTCAGGTGAGTCAAGAAACATAAAAACCTGTCGCCTAAACGACATAACTCTTTTAAGGTCCGGGTGTTTACACCCCAGAGGGACCATTTTAATGGAGCTGGCAAACTTTCCGAATCGCGCCAACTCGCGAGTTAACAACTCATCCGGAATAAATGGTGGCACATTAGAAATCGTTACCCGCGTGGACGGTGAATACAGTGGTGTTACTTGAAAGTACATACCTTTTAGCAGCACGCCGTGCTCAACCATTATATGAACAAGACGCTCTTCCTTCAGAAAAACCACCACTGCCTTGTTCATTCTTGACGCATAGGAAACATTATCGAATCCTACCTTGTCCCCTACAGCAACCAGAACTTCCTCGACAGTTGTGGTAGGGTCTGTAACGCATCTCAATCCATGTCGAAGCGACAAGGACGGCGTCCCCGAACGGGTCGCCATCCCCACCCACCCCCAATAAACTCCAAACGAAATTCCCTCAACAATCACAAAAGAGAAAGAACCGAAAGAATTAAATCCCAAGGGAAAAACCAACAAACAAAAAGTTTGTTAGCACTCTCAAACACACACGCTCACCCACCAAAACTCCCAGCAGCCACGCCCACACTCCCAGCATGCAGTGAGAGAGAGAGAGAGAGAGAGAGAGAGAGAGAGAGAGAGAGAGAAGAGAATTAGAAAACAGGGGCTGGAAGCGAGAGAGAGAGAGAGAGAGAGAGAGAGAGAAGAGAATTAGAAAACAGGGGCTGGAAGCGAGAGAGAGAGAGAGAGAGAGAGAGAGAGAAGAGAATTATAAAACAGGGGCTGGAAGCGAGAGAGAGAGATACAGAGGAGGAGGAGAATTAGAAAACAGGGGCTGGAAGCGAGAGAGAGAGATAGAGAGGAGGAAGAGAATTAGAAAACAGGGGCTGGAAGAGAGAGAGAGAGAGAGAGAGAGAGGAAGAGAATTATAAAACAGGGGCTGGAAGCGAGAGAGAGAGAGAGAGAGAGAGAGGAAGAGAATTATAAAACAGGGGCTGGAAGCGAGAGAGAGAGAAATAGAGAGGAGGAAGAGAATTAGAAAACAGGGGCTGGAAGCGAGAGAGAGAGAGAGAGAGGAGGAAGAGAATTATAAAACAGGGGCTGGAAGCGAGAGAGAGAGAGAGAGAGAGAGAGGAAGAGAATTAGAAAACAGGGGCTGGAAGCGAGAGAGAGAGAGAGAGAGAGAGAGGAAGAGAATTATAAAACAGGGGCTGGAAGCGAGAGAGAGAGAGAGAGAGAGAGAGAAGAGAATTATAAAACAGGGGCTGGAAGCGAGAGAGAGAAATAGAGAGGAGGAAGAGAATTAGAAAACAGGGGCTGGAAGCGAGAGAGAGTTTGAGTTTTAAAAACACTTTATTGAGTTCTACGAACTCACAACACCACAACTACAAACAAACACACAACATAAACAACAACACAAGAAACCCACAATTTAACAACACAACACTCTCTGAATGCCCCAGGTAGCCATGAAACACTCAGTGTCCCCAACCAGTTTCTCCAGTAGGCATTGTCCGCCCTAAGTCGTAGCACGTAGTTTGCATCACTCCCCAGATACTCATATGAGCCAATAAAGTCATTGGACACAGCACATGGTTGGTATAGGTTGTACATGGGTATCCAGTGTTTGTTCATGCGCTCCACGTCCTTTACCAGTACAGACTCTGTAAATGTTCTGTAGTTCCCAGTGACTACTTTAGCCTTAGTTTGGCCCTTTCTGTAGTGTCTGACAGTCTCCTTAGGCTTCAGGGAGGACAGGAAGAGCAGGTTCCTCTTGTGGCCCATCTCAATGTTGACCTTGTCCAGAGTGCCACTCAGGATTTTGCGGACCCTCTTGCAGGCTGTGTAGGCCACCTTGGTGGCATGATGGTAGAGAACACAGTGCTCATTGTTCAACAGGATGTGCTGCAGTATGCTCTTACTGACGATCACAGTAAACACCAGCAATACAGACAGCCCCATGGCATCTGCCTTTGCTAGTGTGGCACGCCCATTCAGCAGCATTGACCTTATCATTGTGAGTTTCTTACAGACAGACCACATAAAGTTGAATAAAAAATAGGGAAAAAACAGAAAATAGATATATGAAGGAACCCAAAACGGAGGAAACACCCAGTGAAGCCCACAACACATAACTACTTCATTTTCCTTCTTGCTTTCCCACGAGCACTACGACTTTTAGCTGCCGACACAGCCGTGACAATTTTCCTCAACCGGAAACGCTTTTTAGAGCTCAGCTCCTCCTCCCCCACTGTTTTCTGCAGCACCCTTGCAGACCTCGCAAACTTCTCCTCGTCAAAGTAGTTAGACAGTTTTACAGATTTCCCAAACGTTACATCCAGAAACTCATTCACTTCCTCAAGTGAGTAAAGGTCATCACCACCTCCTGCTGAGACTTCATCCGGGCCATCAGTGATGTCATCCTCCTGCTCTTCTCCCTCAGCAGCCAATGACTCCTGACTTCCCCCTGCCACACTCCAAAACACACCACCAGTCTTTTCACCACTACTACTACTACTACAGGGCACCTCTACAGTCTGGGAAACCAGAACCTCCTGGCCCTCCAACACACCACTAGTGCTAGCCATCTCCAGCACTGCCTGATCAATCACCACCCCACCACTACTACTGTATTTCCCTTCCACCACTACTACACCACCATTCACCACATTTTTAGCCTGTTGCCCATTTAATCCCTCACTAGCTACTACTAACAACTGAGCAGCCTGCTCATCCCGGTTTCCACTCAGGTCCACCTGCTGCACTACTGGCTCATCAGCCCCCGTACTAACTGGTACAGCCACCACAGGAGTCACTTGTACTCCACTTGTAGTCTTATCATTATGTGGGCACGCCTGACGTTTATGTCCGACATCCCCACATTCAAAACACCGTTGGCTGCCAGTACTGGCATACGCCATATACAGCCGCTCTTCATATTTAACTTTGAATGATAACTCCAAAGTCTGTTCAGGTGAGTCAAGGAACATAAATACCTGTCGCCTAAACGACATTACTCTCTTTAGGTCCGGGTGTTTACACCCCAGAGGGACCATTTTAAGTGAACTGGCGAACTTGCCATATCGCGCTAATTCGCGAGTTAACAATTCATCTGGGATGAATGGCGGCACGTTGGAAATTGTAACCCGCGTTGACGGCGCATACAGCGGCGTTACCTGACACAACATCCCGTTTATCAGCACACCGTGCTCAACCAGTATATGCACCAGGCGTTCCTCCTTTAAAAACACCACCACTGCCTTATTCATACGGGATGCAGACGATACATAATCAAATCCTACCTTTTCCCCAACGGCGACCAGAACTTCCTCCACCGTGATAGTTGCGTCTGTAACGCACCTTAATCCATGCCGCAACGACAAGGACGGCGTCCCCAACCGGGTCGCCATCCCAACACTCTACGGTAATCTCCAGGAGAATAACCCTCCAAAGTCACGAAAAAAGAAAACTTAAGGAAGAAATCAAATCCCAAAGAACAACGCTAACAAACAAAAAGTTTGTTAGCAGTTAGCACTCTCCAGCACACACGCTCCCAGCATGCAGTGAGAGAGAGAGAGAGAGAGAGAGAGAGGAAGAGAATTATAAAACAGGGGCTGGAAGCACACTCCCAGCATGCAGGGGCTGAGAGAGAGAGAGAGAGAGAGAAGAGAATTAGAAAACAGGGGCTGGAAGAGAATTATAAAACAGGGGCTGGAAGCGAGAGAGAGAGAGAGAGAGAGAGAGGAAGAGAATTAGAAAACAGGGGCTGGAAGCGAGAGAGAGAAGAGAGAGGAGGAAGAGAATTAGAAAACAGGGGCTGGAAGCGAGAGAGAGAGAGAGAGAGAGAGGAAGAGAATTAGAAAACAGGGGCTGGAAGCGAGAGAGAGAGAGAGAGAGGAAGAGAATTAGAAAACAGGGGCTGGAAGCGAGAGAGAGAGAGAGAGAGAGGAAGAGAATTAGAAAACAGGGGCTGGAAGCGAGAGAGAGAGAGAGAGAGAGGAAGAGAATTAGAAAACAGGGGCTGGAAGAGAGAGAGAAATAGAGAGAGAGAGGGGGCTGGAAGAGAATTTAGAAAACAGGGGCTGGAAGCGAGAGAGAGAGAGAGAGAGAGAGAGAAGAGAATTAGAAAACAGGGGCTGGAAGCGAGAGAGAGAAAACAGGGGGAAGAGAATTAGAAAACAGGGGCTGGAAGAGAGAGAGAGAGAGAGAGGAGGAGAATTAGAAAACAGGGGCTGGAATTAGAAAACAGGGGCTGGAAGCGAGAGAGAGAGAGAGAGAGAGAGAGGAAGAGAATTAGAAAACAGGGGCTGGAAGCGAGAGAGAGAGAGAGAGAGGAAGAGAATTATAAAACAGGGGCTGGAAGCGAGAGAGAGAGAGAGAGAGAGGAAGAGAATTAGAAAACAGGGGCTGGAAGCGAGAGAGAGAGAGAGAGGAAGAGAATTAGAAAACAGGGGCTGGAAGCGAGAAAACAGGGGCTGGAAGCGAATTAGAAAACAGGGAGAAAACAGAGAGAGAGAGAGAGAGAGAGAGGAGGAAGAGAATTAGAAAACAGGGGCTGGAAGCGAGAGAGAGAGAGAGAGAGGAAGAGAATTAGAAAACAGGGGCTGGAAGCGAGAGAGAGAGAGAGAGAGGAGAATTAGAAAACAGGGGCTGGAAGAGAATTAGAAAACAGGGGCTGGAAGCGAGAGAGAGAGAGAGAGAGAGAGAGAGAATTAGAAAACAGGGGCTGGAAGCGAGAAAACAGAGAGGGGCTGGAAGCGTGAGAGAGAGAGAGAGGAAGAGAATTAGAAAACAGAGAGAGAGAGAGAGAGAGAGAGCGGGGCTGAGAGAGAGAGAGAGAGAGAGAGGAAGAGAATTAGAAAACAGGGGCTGGAAGAGAGAGAGAGAGAGAGGAGGAAGAGAATTAGAAAAAAGGAGCTGGAAGCCGGAGAGAGAGAGGATAGAGGAAGAGAATTAGAAAACAGGGGCTGGAAGAGAGGGAGAGAGAGTGAGAGAGAGAGAGAGAGAGGAGGAAGAGAATTAGAAAACAGTGAATCAAATAAAGAGAAAGGTAACAGTGAGTTGTATTTACCATTCCTGCGTAGGATACTTGCAGCCTCTCCTTTCGGCCGTCCACTCTCAGCTGGGTTTTTTGGACTCCTCAGTTCCTCCCCTCACGTTCCTGCCCTGACCTCTGCCCTGGAAATGTTCCAACCACCTTTTTTTTTTTACCAATAGCAGCGCAGCTACGTGCCAACACTCCTCTGTGTGTGCGGTCGAGCAGAAAGCAGGTGTAACGCACGCTGCATCCACAACTACGGGCGAAGTGTGTTGGTGTGTGAACCAGGACATACCCAGGCTCGTGTCAATAAGAGAACGTGAAGTTGGGCAGCTTGTCCTGTAAGCAAATGGGACAACGGACCCCAGGATGGAGTTCATATTTTTCTATGAGCAGCATCAAATCGTATTGGCTTGGTGTACTGAGACAACGTTCATGTCACGCTAACAACGTCTGCTAATAGACCCTACCTTAATGCAACGCTGTCTGTCTGCGCCGTATCAGTAAACTGTGGGTGATGTTTTTGGTTAAATAACCACTGTTTCTGTACATGGAGGAACAATGTCTTTACGTTTTTTCACTAGACACCCCTGTGTAACTCGGCCGCTGTACTATCGTGCTCGCTTTGCTGCGTTTTTCATTGCAAACATAGGTGCAACACTGCCATCTGTTGGACACCGGCTGTAAAAGGCTTAATGAAGCCGACTGGGAAACAAACATTGAGGTATTTCTATTGGGGGTTGGGTTGTGTGAAGAATGAGGTCACTGTGACGTGTACATATCTCAACTGTGGGCTTTCCTGTGCTTCAATCGACCGTCCTCTCCTTCCGCCTTCTTCGTTCTACCGTCCTCTTCTCCTGCCCTCTGCTTTATCTTGGTCTACCGTGCCTGCCTTCTGTAATGCCTTCTGTAATGCCTTCTCTATGTGTCTCTCTCTTATCTCTGTCTCTCTATCCCCGCTGTCTTTCTCTCTGTCGCTTTGGCTCCCTTATCTCTGTCTCAGTCTCTTGTTCCTTGTCCCGTCCTGTCTCTCTGTCACTGTCATCCGTGGGAAAACCTCTCCAGGGTCGTATCCAACGCCGGGGAACGTGGCACTGATTCAGGGGGCCCATGTTTTGGCAGGAGGCCCACTGCTCCTATTAACACCATTGTGGCCAATCAGAGGCTCAGGCTTACATGTGGACTGTGTAATATATTTGTTTGCGATTCAAGACGTTGGCCCCGTGAGAGATAACGCTGACATTAGCATTCTAGTCCGTTAGCCGACACTCTTATAGCTGAATCTCACCTCTTATTGTTCGGTGCTCGAAGGGAAAGGCAAGTGCAAGTTCTAGATGTTTTAAGGAGGGAGAGGATATGATTAAATAGTCTTATGTAACATACTCGTTATAAAGGCTCGTTGGAAAGAGGCAGAGTTGTTTTGAACACACACACACACACACACACTAGGGGCTAGATCAGTCCAACAGCCCCAGCTCTCGTCTCTACCCCGGCTAATTATGGGACTTCTGGTACCCAGAATGCCCAGCGCCCACAGCCCCCCAAACACAATTATCTCCACTTTAACACAGTCAATTCATTGATCACCGGGTCGGTTCTGTCACACAAGGGGGGAGTAAAACGGGCAGAAATCAATGTTTATTCCACCGGTGGTGGGTCCCATAGCCCGTCTGGCAGAGCTTGATATGCCAGGCCCCAGCTATTCCCGTCCGCTTTCAATCAGATCCTTTAACGAGAGCCACTCGAGCAAGCGTGCGCGCGCCCACGTGCGCGTGTGTCCGTGCTCGCCACACCGTGTGCGTGTGAAGTCATTGGAGAGATCAATGGTCGACATACGGAATAATGACCAATTCATTAGGGACGTACACACAGAACGGCAGTTTGGAATTGCAGCCGACAGATCTCACCATCGATCGGATGCACTTTCCCGACAGCCGCTGCGGCGCAGGTTCCCATAGTTGAATACACCGTAATTGCTGCCGTAAAGAACTGTTTTCAATTGGGATCTGATAACGATCGCTAAGAGTTATAACGAAAAAGACTGTCCGTGTGTTGTCGAACGGGTGCGTTACTACTTTGTCTTCAGGTCTGGTGGTGCTTAAGAAATGCCATCAGGAGCATTTTATACAGTCGTTTATGAATGAGCTTAACCTTAAAATAAAGATTCTTCACAGTCATTTTCTTAAGGTTAACTTTAAGATTTGTTATTGTCAACCCTGCATGTTTTACTACATTTCTTATCATGTGCACCATCTGATGTTTTAATTCCTTCTCCCGTTTGTGAGTAACCACCTTTTCTGAGTACGTGCGTCGTGCGTGTTTCTCACCTAGTCTGTCTGAGCTCACATATTGATATATAGTCCCGCACACACACACGTCCTTCTTTTCATACTTTCATCTGACTACACTAAAGCAGAAAATGCTGGTTCAAAGATCCAATAATTAATTCTCCTCTGGACATTGAAGTTTCAGATTTGAACGGAACAGCTACAGACCGACTCCGCTGTGAAAACCAGGAAGGCGAGGTCCGATAATTGACAACAGGTTGCAAATGGGACCTTTTTATCAGCCGTGTATTGAATTCCACAGTTTCGTTTGAGTAGGCAGTGTATTCAAATGCGAAGCAAATGAGCGACCTCTATCTAACAACAAAGAAGAAGTGGGGAAAATTTAATTTGAATGCATTTGTCAATCCAAACCTATTTCGTCTGTTTCCTAGCCCCTGTCTCAGTCTGATGTATGAGAGTCCTGGTCCACTCTCCTTTCCTTCGTCTGTTTCCTAGCCCCTGTCTCAGTCTGATGTATGAGAGTCCAGGTCCACTCTGCCTTCCTTTATCGATTTGCTTTAATAAACACCCTGCTGGCATTTCGGTCTGCCCTTTCCTTTTTGCAGCTTTACCTTTGAATGGGCGCCGTGCCAACCTGCTCGTGTCTATATGTGTCCGTGTGAGATCTTACAGTCCAGTGACTCCCGTCTAAATGTCCCTCACTTTTTTAATTGGCTTTACGTTTCTACACAAGTAATGAATAATTCAGCCGCTAATTTGCATTCAAAACGAGCAAGGGCACAGCGTGAATGGTTTGCTGAACGGTTTGGCCAGGAGGTGATGCCTGTGACCAGGGGAACCGTGGTGAGAAGGAACGACACTGAAGTTCATATTATTTAACCTGATCTAGACAGCCATCCCGTCTGTGGGATCATTGCAGTACCCTATACAACCACTAGGGATCATTGCAGTACCCTATACAACCACTAGGGATCATTGCAGTACCCTATACAACCACTAGGGATCATTGCAGTACCCTATACAACCACTAGGGATCATTGCAGTACCCTATACAACCACTAGGGATCATTGCAGTACCCTATACAACCACTAGGGATCATTGCAGTACCCTATACAACCACTAGGGATCATTGCAGTACCCTATACAACCACTAGGGATACTTGCAGTACCCTATACAACCACTAGGGATCATTGCAGTACCCTATACAACCACTAGGGATCATTGCAGTACCCTATACAACCACTAGGGATACTTGCAGTACCCTAAACAACCACTAGGGATACTTGCAGTACCCTAAACAACCTTTGCAACCTCTACACAAAGATTGTGAATTAAAAAACGTCAGGTTTTTTTGTGTTTTTTCTCCCCTTTCTAACAACGTTTTCCGTTTTTAAAATAGCTAAAACACAGACCGTTTTATTAACAATTGAAAGGACTGCTAATGGCGCTGATGACGTCATCATTGTTGGAAACACTTTTTAACCAAAGCGATAAAATACGATAATATTGTAATTACATCAGCCAAAGTTGATCGTTTTTCTTTTCCTATAGTCCCAGGGATATTATTAGCATAGTTTATGACCCATAGTAATCCATAATAATCGTATACAAGTGTGATATGACTTTCGAAAGTATTTATATATCGTCTTGAAATGATATATAAAGGAGCTATTCATGAGTGTGTTACTTAGCAATATGATTGTCTTTATTGAACATTACTCAGGTATTATGTAGCACGTTTCCTGTAGTTACGTTTACTTTCTGCATACTAAAGACCAGTGAGCATGTTGACTGATTTAAAAAGAGATTTCTACATAGAAGTTACTACAAGAGAGACTGCCCTTACACAAGCACACGAATGGACTGGAGAATCATTAACTATGAAAAACTACAAGAGAGACTGCCCTTACACAAGCACACGAATGGACTGGAGAATCATTAACTATGAAAAACTACAAGAGAGACTGCCCTTACACAAGCACACAAATGGACTGAAGAATCATTAACTATGAAAAACTACAAGAAAGACTGCCCTTACACAAGCACACAAATGGACTGGAGAATCATTAACTATGAAAAACTACAAGAAAGACTGCCCTTACACAAGCACACAAATGGACTGGAGAATCATTAACTATGAAAAACTACAAGAGAGACTGCCCTTACACAAGCACACGAATGGACTGGAGAATCATTAATTATGAAAAACTACAAGAGAGACTGCCCTTACACAAGCACACGAATGGACTGGAGAATCATTAACTATGAAAAAATACAAGAGAGACTGCCCTTACACAACCACACGAATGGACTGGAGAATCATTAACTATGAAAAACTACAAGAGAGACTGCCCTTACACAAGCACACGAATCAACTGGAGAATCATTACCTATGAAAAACTACAAGAGAGACTGCCCTTACACAAGCACATGAATGAACTGGAGAATCATTAACTTAATGTTAATCATGTGAAGCACAAACTTTAGAGGTTCATTCACTCATTTGTGTACATTTTTAAAATTCTCCACAAAAATATGTATATGTGGACAAAATAGCACTGGTTTTGCAGATAGTTGAATTTCCTTACTTGGACTACGATACGCGGTTGTCCCAACTAGGTAGGTTATGATGAACTAATAACCGTAATTCGCTCAGGGAAACAGAGATCTCAACCATATCCAACACTATTTTCCATTCTTTCAATATTGCAGCAAATTTCCCTGAAAGAACTGATCGTCATTCGATTGATTTACAACATCAGGAGAGTCTTCATGGGTAAGATGTTTGAGGAGGCAGCCGTCTGTAACTCACTGTCTGCTCGGGAACAGCCCCGATCCGGCTCCCAAGCCACTGCAAAGGTTAGTATGGCTGCAAGAATTATTAAATCGGCAATTACTTTTGCTGATCTCAACAGCCACGGTGGTCAGGGAAGCTGTCCGACTGAAGAAGGAGGCCTTCAGGGATATGCTATCCCTGGGGACTCCGGAGGCAGTTGCAGGGTACCGACAGGCCCGAAGGGCTGCAGCCGCTGCCGTGTCAGAGGCAAAGCAGCGTGTGTGGGAGAAGTTTGGAGAAGCTATGGAGAAGGACTTTCGGTCGGCACCAAAATGCTTCTGGAAAACCGTTCGGCACCTCAGAAGGGGAAAACGGGGAACCATCCAAGCTGTGTACAGTAAGGATGGGACACTGTTGACCTCAACTGATGATGTGATCGGGCGCTGGAAAGAGCATTTTGAGGAGCTCCTGAATCCGACCTACACGCCCTCTAGTATAGAGGCAGAGCTGGAGGCTGATGGAGGGGCATCGTCAGTTTCCCTGGGGGAAGTCGCTGAGGTAGTCAAACAACTCCACAGTGACAAAGCCCCAGGGACTGATGAGATTCGTCCAGAAATGCTAAAAGCTTTGGGTGGGGAAGGGCTGTCTTGGTTGACACGCCTCTTCAACATTGCATGGAAGTCTGGGACAGTGCCAGAGGAGTGGCAGACCGGGGTGGTGGTTCCCCTCTTCAAAAAGGGGGACCAGAGAGTGTGTGCAAATTACAGAGGTATCACACTCCTCAACCTCCCTGGTAAAGTGTACTCCAAAGTGCTGGAAAGGAGGGTTCGGCCAATAGTCGAACCTCAGATTGAAGAGGAACAATGCGGTTTTCGTCCTGGCTGGGGAACCACGGACCAGCTCTTTACTCTCGCAAGGATCCTGGAGGGGGCCTGGGAGTATGCCCATCCAGTCTACATGTGTTTTGTGGATCTGGATAAGGCGTATGACCGGGTACCCCGGGATCTTTTGTGGGAGGTGCTGCGGGAGTATGGGGTGAGGGGGTCTCTTCTCAGGGCCATCCAATCTCTGTACGCTCAAAGCATGAGCTGTGTCCGTGTCCTCGGCAGTAAGTCGGATTCGTTCCCGGTGGGGGTTGGCCTCCGCCAGGGCTGCGCTTTGTCACCAATCCTGTTTGTAATATTCATGGACAGGATATCAAGGCGTAGTCATGGGGGGGAGGGGTTCCCGTTCGGTGGGCTGATGGTCACATCACTGCTTTTTGCGGATGATGTGGTCTTGATGGCCTCATCGGTCGGTGACCTTCAGCACTCACTGGATCGGTTCGCAGCCGAGTGTGAAGCGGCTGGGATGAGGGTTAGCACCTCTAAATCTGGGGCCATGACTCTCAGAGGGAAACCGGTGGAGTGCCTACTCCGGGTAAGGAATGAGTCCTTACTCCAAGTGAAGGAGTTCAAGTACCTCGGGGTCTTGTTCGCGAGTGAGGGAACAATGGAGCGGGAGATTGGTCGGAGGATCGGAGCAGCGGGGGCGGTGTTGCATTCGCTTCACCGCACCGTTGTGACGAAAAGAGAGCTGAGCCGAAAGGCAAAGCTCTCGATCTACCGGTCAATCTTTGTTCCTACCCTGACCTATGGTCATGAAAGCTGGGTCATGACCGAAAGAACGAGATCGCAGGTACAAGCGGCCGAAATGGGTTTTCTCAGAAAGGTGGCTGGCCTCTCCCTTAGGGATAGGGTGAGAAGCTCAGTCATCCGAGAGGAACTCGGAGTAGAGCCGCTGCTCCTTTGCATAGAAAGGAGCCAGTTGAGGTGGTTCGGGCATCTTGTACGAATGCCACCTGGGCGCCTCCCTAGAGAGGTGTTCCAGGCACGTCCAGCTGGGAGGAGACCTCGGGGAAGACCCAGGACTAGGTGGAGAGATTATATCTCCACACTGGCCTGGGAACGCCTCGGGATTCCCCAGTCAGAGCTGGCTAATGTTGCCCGGGAAAGGGAAGTTTGGGGTCCCCTGCTAGAGCTGCTACCCCCGCGACCCGACCCCGGATAAGCGGTTGAAGATGAGATGAGATCTCAACAGCACCAAAAGCCCATCTGCCAGTTTCATACAGAGGCGTGGTGTTGTCTAATTCCAAATAATTGTGAGCACACAGATTTGCAAACAACTTGGGCGGTTTACATACTGAGGTGAATGTACATGAATACACTAGGTGGTCCGTCTGTGGCTGACACAAACCGAGACAACGCAGGAAACAAATCTGTCCGTCGGCAGCCAGACGTTCGCCGCGGTCGTGTGTCTGTGACACGGCTTCGATAACATTGGATAAATGTTTCTTCCACAGAGAGAAGTGTATTTGTATGCAGCGCAGTGTGCTATTGTTTCTGTTGAACGTTTAAGGGATATAGGCATGAACTGATCCAGTCAACCTCCTGACCTCCTTTTATTCAGATCCTCCAGCCTGCCTGCTCTCCAGCCTGCCTGCTCTCCAGCCTGCTTGCTCTCCAGCCGCTAGTTCCTGTTTCCTGTTTGCTCCAACTGGACGCGCCGCACGCTGCTGCTCCTGCCTACCTAGATTTAGTTTTACCTAGCTTAATTTTTCTCGTTCGTACTTATATAATTACGTGCTTAATTTCCCTGATTTTGTTTTACAGTTTACAAACTTATCCGAACATTCACCGGGACCTTCCTGTGTCTCCGTCTGGATAAGTCGTGCTACTCATCTGCGCACTAGAAAGTTAAGTACTCGTTTGTGTTATGCCTTTTCACTGTAGTCGGTGTACTTTTCAACCTGAAGGAGAACTACCGCCTTCAAGAGAAGATAGCGAAGTTAGAGTCTCGGTTACAGGTGCATGTGTCAGGGAAGGCTTCTGGTGGAGTAGACAGGCAAGCTATTGCGCCTGTGCCACTAGGAACACAGCATAGAGCTAGCCCCTCGGCACAGCCCTGGCAGCCGGGCAACTCCTTCAAGTCTTTCTCGGCTACTGGAAAGAATTGCTACCAACCGGCGAAAATTAGTCTTTCCAACCGATTTTCTCCCTTAGAGTCGGAACCACTGCCCGAGCCGTGCTCTGATGGGAACGAACGGCTTGCAATTTCTGCTGGCAGCCCGGAAAAACTGAAAACGCTAGTTATTGGCGATTCCATTACTCGCAGTATTAGATTAGAGGATCAGCCAGCGATCATTCATTGTTTACCGGGGGGCAGGGCCACCGATGTAGCCGCTAATCTGGAGTTGGTGCTAGCCAACCGTCATTAAAACTGGGCTCAATAAAATAAAAAAGGTAGTGTTAATAAAAGCAACCTTATTAATATAAGGCCCTCAATTAGTCCAGTAATAAATAAAACTGACATTAACATCTCATATCTAAAAATAGGTCTCCTAAATATTAGATCACTTACCTCAAAAGCAATTACAGTAAATTAATTAATTACTGATCATAAATTAGACCTAATTGCCCTGTGTGAAACCTGGCTTAAGCCTGATGAATTTATTCCTTTAAATGAAGCTTCCCCTCCAGGTTACACCAGTGATCAGATTCCCCGTGCATCCCGTAAAGGGGGGGGGGGTGTTGCTAATATTTATGCTACACAATATAATCTTTCATTAAAACAAATCACTGGGTTTGTGTCTTTTGAAGTATTACTTATGAGAACAATTCAGGGCAATACCTTGTTTTTGATAGCTGCTATCTACAGGCCTCCTGGGCCGTACACATTGTTCCTAAGTGAGTTTCCAGAATTCTTGTCCAACATTGTAGTCATGGCAGATTCAATTTTAATCGCTGGGGATTTTAACATCCATAAGGAAAATACCAATAACCCTCTTCAAAAGGCATTTAGTGCCATAATTGACTCGGTAGGTTTTCTCCAGCACGTCTCAGGACCTACGCACTGTCACAATCATACTTTAGATTTAGTGTTATCAAAGGGAATAAATGTAATTGATCTAACAATTTTTCCTCAAAATCCTGGTTTATCTGACCATAATCTTATAACATTTAGCATTAAAACAAGTGACACTTTTGCCCCCCAGGTAGGGATCTTTAAAACCCGTTGCATAAATTCTACGACTACTAATAAATTTATTGACGCATCAGCCTACTTATCTAATCTAATCGACACAAACAAAAATAATCCTAAATTTCTTTTTGACACAATTGCAAAACTCACTAAAAAGCAATGTTTAACCAATGAAGTGGGTCTTCACTTTAGTTGTGATGAATTAATGAACTACTTCGATGAAAAGATAATCAACATTAGAAAGGAAATTGCAAATTGTACCCTTAACTGCCTCAGTTTTCAAAAACGTTGTTGTCCTGAGAGCCCGCAGAGCTGCCCTGATTTAGTTTCAATGGCGATTCTTGATTCTTTTGTACCTGTGTCTCTTGAAACATTTACAAAATTAATAAATAGTTCAAAATCAACCAACTGTCAACTAGACCCAATTTCAACTAAACTACTTAAGGAGTTACTTCCTGTGCTTGGCCCATCAATGTTGAACATAATAAATTGCTCCCTATCCTCCGGATCAGTGCCAACCTCCCTAAAAATTGCAGAAATTAAGCCTCTGCTAAAAAAATTTAACTTAGATCCGGACATCCTAAAAAACTACCGACCAATATCAAACCTCCCGTTTCTTTCAAAAATCCGAGAAAAATCTGTCTCACTACAACTTACGGCCTTTCTGAAGACAAATAATATATATGAAAAACTTCAGTCCGGTTTTAGACCCCATCATAGCACTGAGACTGCACTTGTTAGGTGGTAAACAACCTTTTATTGGCTTCTGACAAAGGTTCTGCATCTCTCCTATTGCTTCTTGATCTTAGTGCTGCCTTTGACACTATTGATCACTCCCTTCTCTTGGAGAGATTGGAGACCCTTGTTGGGCTAAGAGGACATGTTCTCGATTGGTTTAGATCTTATTTATCAGATAGACTTCAGTTTGTTTGTGTAGATGGCTTATCCTCTAACAAATCAAAGGTATGCTTTGGTGTTCCACAAGGCTCAGTCTTAGGACCACTTCTGTTCTCCCTCTATATGTTACCTTTGGGTGATGCAATCCGAAAACATAATGCCAATTTTCACTGCTATGCCGATGACACGCAGCTGTATATTGCTATGAAACATGGAGAAGCCCCTAAATTAGCCACTATGGAAGCTTGTGTTTCAGATATACAAAAGTGGATGACAGAATTTTCTGCTCCTAAATTCAGATAAAACTGAAATACTAGTTTTAGGACCTAAGAAACAGAGAGATTTATTGACAGACCTTATGCTGAACCTAAACGGATGTATAGTCATTTAAAAAAAAACTGTCAAAAAACTTCGAGTGACCCTTGACCCGGAAATCTCATTTGACGATCACATAAAATATATTTCAAGGACAGCATTTTTCCATCTTCGGAATATTGCAAAAATATGAAATTATTTATCAAAAATTGATGCAGAAAAACTAATCCATGCTTTTGTTACCTCAAGATTAGATTATTGCACTGTTCTATTCTCTGGTTACCCTGATAAATCAATAAACAAACTTCAATAAGTACTTAATACGGCTGCTAGAATCTTAACTAGAACTAAGAAGTTTGACCATATTACCCCAGTTTTAGCCTCTTTACATTGGCTGCCTGTTAAGGCTAGGGCAGACTTTAAAGTACTACTGTTAACATATAAAGCTTTACATCAACTTGCTCCCACCTACCTCGCTGAATTAGTCCAGCCATACATACCCACGCGTAACCTTAGATCAAAGGATGCTGGTCTCCTAATTGTACCTAACATTTCTAAACAAACAGCTGGAGGTAGAGCCTTCTCCTATAGAGCTCCCCTATTATGGAATGAGTTGCCAATCTGGGTTAGAAATGTAGATTCTGTTCAAACCTTTAAATCATAATTAAAAACATATCTTTTCAGTAAGGTCTATGGTTGAGTGTAATATGGCCCAGGGTACGAAGGTGAACGGAAGGCTCGGATCTCATTCCGCCCTGCTGTCTTTGCCTTGCAGGTTCACATCTCCCCTGGGGTGTCCTCTCGATTGCTGCCTGGGGGTGGAGTCACTGGCTCGCTATACCTCTCCTTTGTTCGCTCAATCCAAGTAGCTAGTGAATAAACTCTGATTATCCCAGTTAACTGTGGGGAGGAGTCACTGGTTCGCTATAGCTCTCCTTTGTTCGCTCAATCCGAGTAGCTGGTGAATTAAACTCTGATTATCCCAGTTAACTGTGGGGAGGAGTCACTGGGTCGCTATAGTGCTCTGTTGCAGCCTCAATCCGAGTAGCTTTGTGAGCAAAAACTAAACCTCCCATATGCTCCTTGGAGTGTGGATGTCACTGGCTCGCTATAGCTCTTGTTTGTTCCACCAGCTCGAGTAACTTTGTGAGCAAAAACTAAACCTGCCCGAGTGGTCATGGTCGATTGGCGTCCCTGGGTTGATGCTCGGCATAGTGGGTGGGTGTTTTCCGGCCTATTGGGCCCTGTTTCGGGGTTTACCCTGTTCAGGGCCCCAGCTTCACTGGACCCCCCTGTCTCATTCTAAGATCTATGCTGCTGTATTATGGTGCCGGGGACGTAGGGAACCAGGGTGTCTAACCTTTCCTGTGTCCTGTCTCTACTAACATCTGTCTGGACTTGTCCTGGGTTTACCCGTTCATGGCCATTGTCTCA
This sequence comes from Dallia pectoralis, assembly GCA_029465975.1. Lineage (NCBI taxonomy): Eukaryota > Metazoa > Chordata > Actinopteri > Esociformes > Umbridae > Dallia > Dallia pectoralis. Next base: position 3,584,388 of record CM055736.1, read on the forward strand.
CTAACCACCCTGTCTCCTATTAAAGTATTATGTTCGGTGTACTATTGTGCCGGGAACTAGTGTCCAACCTTTCCCTGTGTTTGTGTCCACTTCTGTCAGGGGGACCGCTCCAGCTTGGAGCATATGCTGGATCCTCCCTGGGGCCCCTGACTGTGCGGCTGACGGAACAGCTGATGCACCCGGAGCTTCTTCCTCCAAGCCTATCACACCCATCATCCCTCCCGGTCATCCCGGACTATTTTGTTTCTCAGATATTCACACCTCGCTTGTTGTATTGTCATAAACTGACCCAGCCCAGCCAGAAGAGGACTGGTGATCCCTCAGAGCCTGGTTCCTCTCTAGGTTTCTTCCTAAATCTGACTTTTAGGGAGTTTTTCCTAGCCGCCGTGTATCAACTTGTTCAACTTGTTTTTTTTGTTCAACTTGTTGATGTTTGCTCTGTCGGATTCAGGCTGGTGATTGTAAAAGCACTTTGTGACAACTTTGTTGTAAAAAGGGCTTTATAAATAAATTTGATAGTTTGATTGATTGATAGTCTAACCCATTTAAACCCTCCTAACCTCTACAGTATTCAGATCCTCTATTCTAACCCATTTAAACCCTCCTAACCTCTACAGTATTCAGATCCTCTAGTCTAACTCATTTAAACCCTCCTAACCTCTACAGTATTCAGATACTCTAGTCTAACCCATTTAAACCCTTCTAACCTCTACAGTATTCAGATCCTCTAGTCTAACCCATTTAAACCCTCCTAACCTCTACAGTATTCAGATCCTCTAGTCTAACTCATTTAAACCCTCCTAACCTCTACAGTATTCAGATCCTCTAGTCTAACCCATTTAAACCCTCCTAACCTCTACAGTATTCAGATCCTCTAGTCTAACCCATTTAAACCCTCCTAACCTCTACAGTATTCAGATCCTCTAGTCTAACCCATTTAAACCCTCCTGACCTCTACAGTATTCAGATCCTCTAGTCTAACCCATTTAAACCCTCCTAACCTCTACAGTATTCAGATCCTCTAGTCTAACCCATTTAAACCCTCCTAACCTCTACAGTATTCAGATCCTCTAGTCTAACCCATTTAAACCCTCCTAACCTCTACAGTATTCAGATCCTCTAGTCTAACCCATTTAAACCCTCCTAACCTCTACAGTACTCAGATCCTCTAGTCTAACCCATTTAAACCCTCCTAACCTCTACAGTATTCAGATCCTCTAGTCTAACCCATTTTAAACCCTCCTAACCTCTACAGTATTCAGATCCTCTAGTCTAACCCATTTAAACCCTCCTAACCTCTACAGTATTCAGATCCTCTAGTCTAACCCATTTAAACCCTCCTAACCTCTACAGTATTCAGATCCTCTAGTCTAACCCATTTAAACCCTCCTAACCTCTACAGTATTCAGATCCTCTAGTCTAACCCATTTAAACCCTCCTAACCTCTACAGTATTCAGATCCTCTAGTCTAACCCATTTAAACCCTCCTAACCCTTTGCCAGTTAAGACGACCCCCTCGCTGATTCACTCTGTTCTCGATCCACACTCCGTCACCAGCGTCAGCAAGGTGGGGGGCTCATCTCGCCTGATCTCCACCAACCAATAATCCTTTCGAAACACGAGCGCACACTTCTGACCTTTTGGGTTTAATATGACATTCAGTATTCACCTCCTAAAACACTTTCAGTTTCTATTCTGACACCTCAGGGACTCTTGCTCCACAGAAAATAATTGTCAGGAGAAATAACTTCCCGGGGCTGCAATTTTCTAGAAATATGAATTACATAACACATTCTTATTTCCCATCTTCCTTATTGCCTTCATCTTGTCTCCTCTCTCCATTTTCTCGTGCAGCCTCCTGTTATCCTCCGTCCAGTCTCTAATCTTACCTGCCTTACCTCTCTTATCCTCTCTCATATCTCCCAGACAGTCATATATGTCCCAGGCTCTTCGGCAGTAGAGACAGAGATGTGTTGTTTGTCTGGATGTTGATTAATCAGGTTTGGCATATGCTGATGTATGCTGATCTAATACCTTAATATGTCAGTGTGTTTTGAGACAAAGACGTTCAGCCCTCCTCTACCAACTAACAAAGTGATATTGTCAGGTACTGTTACTGTACTTTTACCTTCAATTCAACTCTGAATGGACAGACACACCTGTGACTTCCACACATGATATCCAATACTGCATCGTACTTGTACCTGTCAAGGGCTGTACCAGGGCTGCATTAGACTGTACCAGGGCTGTACCAGGGCTGTACCAGGGCTGTACCAGGGCTGTACCAGGGCAGCATTAGGCTGTACCAGGGCTGTACCAGGGCTGTACCAGGGCTGCATTAGGCTGTACCAGGGCTGTACTAGGGCTGTACCAGGGCTGTACCAGGGCTGCATTAGGCTGTACCAGGGCTGTACTAGGGCTGTACCAGGGCTGTACCAGGGCTGCATTAGGCTGTACCAGGGCTGTACCAGGGCTGCATTAGGCTGTACCAGGGCTGTACTAGGGCTGTATTAGGCTGTACCAGGGCCCATTCATTATATAACATGTGGGTGCCATTTGAAATAAAACCATTGACCTAAATAGCAGACAGATACTTCTGGGATTTAATTATATTTCACTGTTTAGTCTGAAATTCAAGTGTACGCATTTTGCTTTGTTTCTGCTGCTTGTCTTGGTAAATATTTGAATATCAGCTCTTTGCTCTTACCACTGTTTGGCAAGACTGAAAGTGTGACTTCATGTATGAAATTATTTGATGTTCACTCTCTCTCTCTCCCTCTCTCTCTCTCTCTCTCTCTCTCTCTCTCTATCCCTCCATACCTCATTCCCTCCCCACCTCTTTCCATCCCTCCCTATCTCTCTCTCTTTCTCTCCCACCCTCCCTCCCTTCCTATGAATGTTTGAGTAAGAGGCAGCAAAATGCACAACTCCCAACTCTCCACAACAAACTAAACACGTCGCAAATTGTATTCCCAGTTTTCCCCTCTGAAAAACAAAATGCCATTTCTACTTTGTGGAAATAGACCAATTAATGATATGTGTTTATGAGTGTGTGTGTGTGTGTGTGTGTGTGTGTGTGTGTGTGTGTGTGTGTGTGTGTGTGAATGTGTGTGTGTATTAGTGTGTTTATGAGTGTGTTTATGAGTGTGTGTATGTGTGCATGCGTGTTTGTGTGTGTATGTGCGCGTACGCTAGGGTGCATCAAATTTGAATGGGAAATTTTAATTTCAAAATATAAATCTGGCTGGCATTGCATGTTGTTCCAATTAACATAAAAATGACTTTTGCAAAGTTTTGAAGAATTCCATTGAGATTTAGGGGTGCCACCTAACACATGAACTTTGGCGAAATTTCAAAAATGTGAAATTTTTAGTCTAATTGCCAATAGGATGACTTGGAAATGTTGAGTACAGTGACCTTTTATACAGTAACATGTTCTATAGTGTTATCAAAGTAAAAGTTGTTCGTTTGCTCTTTGGGCAACTTGGGCATTTCTCAGAATTCAACTTTCGAGATTTTCCATTCATTTGTCCTATAGACAAAATGAATGGAGGTCAATGGGACGTTCACGCGGCCTTACCCTGAATTTCGGCAGCAATGATGGATGTCGGACACACATATAAAGTTTAATTGACTTTATTGTTAAACACAAGGGGCGATACTGACACACTTACAGAACAAACCCTCTCTAGTGGCTAACTCACTGGCAACTAACAGGGCCTAATGCTGAGCATCGGAGTTAACCTGCTGTCCCAGTGTAGGGTGCACGATGGAGGTGGGGTCCACTGCTTGTGCTGTTCCTCACTGATTGTCTCCAGCACTTGGCGTTTTGCTCGGTCAGCTGTTGCAAAAGATGCAGAGAGACGTGTACATTCACCGCCTGACTCTGCATCAAGGTCAGGTGTGAAGGCAGCCTTTTGCATTGGTGACATCCTCAACCGTGTAGCCAGTGACACGGCACTTGGTCGCCTAAGGATGTCATGTGGAATAGAGACGTTTGTTCCAGTCTTCTTATGCTTGTGGGATGGTTCACCCTCAGATGGTGGATACACTGTGTTAGTATCCTCCTCTGACTCCCCATCAGACGTTTGTTCCAGTCTTCTTATGCTTGTGGTTCACCCTCAGATGGTGGATACACTGTGTTAGTATCCTCCTCTGACTCCCCATCAGACGTTTGTTCCAGTCTTCTTATGCTTGTGGTTCACCCTCAGATGGTGGATACACTGTGTTAGTATCCTCCTCTGACTCCCCATCAGACGTTTGTTCCAGTCTTCTTATGCTTGTGGTTCACCCTCAGATGGTAGATACACTGTGTTAGTATCCTCCTCTGACTTCCCATCACTCTCCGACTCCAAGCTGGATATTGCAGTCATCTCCTCCAGCTCCTTTTCACAGCAGGTTTGCCTGGCTGCTGTGGCAGCTTGACGCTCCTCTCACCGCTTCACCTTGAGCTGCAGCTTTATGTCCAATACACCAAATGTGGCCACTCTGTCAGTCTTCATGCTGGCCAAGAAAGCTAGGTCTTCTGGGTTATCAATAAGCTTTTCAACATTTGGAGGCCAATTGTTTCGCTGTAGTCTCATTGGAGCGCTTGGCCTGGGAGATTTTCCACAGCTTGATGTTAGCATTGACTAAGTCTACCACATTGTGGCATGCATGCTTGTCCCTCACCATTGGGATGTTCGCTTTCTTGTAAAATGGCCGCACCTGCTCCAGGACAACCATGGCAGCCTCGAACTGCGACAACGCTCCATTTGCACCAGGTTTAATGGCAAGCATGCAGCGTAAGTTTGGTAGTTTGGCGCCGGTGATGATGCCATCCTCACTGGTGATGCTGGGGCCCAGACCAAAGACCAGGCTGCGACTGCTAGTCTGACAGGGACCAGATGGTGAAGGCAGCATCATAGGAGAGCTGGATCCTGGGGTGGGTTGTGTTGTGCAGTGCCTGAGAATGAAAAGGATACAAGCTCAAGACAAGTGTTTAAAATCATATCTTACCATACTTAATATCACACAATTATGATAAACCATTATTGCATAAGCCTCACATTTTAGCTGTACAAAGTCTAACTTCATCATAATGAACCGTTACATCACTACCAGAGTAGCTAGCTGTGCTTGTAAATATACTTGTATTTAAAATGTTAATTTACTGTTAAAACTACAATGCTACTCTCAATAAACATGAGACATCTATACTCTGAATATGACATTGTCCACTCTAGAATATTGTTGATGTTAAGCTTAATAGCTTAGCTAACATAGATAGCTAACTGTGGTTAGAAGACTGTTGCTAGCTAACGTTATCTAGATGTAATGAGCCCCAAATACCTATAAATATGACTTAAATGACTTATGATAAATAAGTTTACAGACACATAATTCCAGATATTATAGTAATATGTAATAATACATACCTCAAACAGAAAGATCACCTCAGTTTTCTTGAGCTGTAGTATTGTTTACCTCAGATTTCCATGGCGACCATTGAGCGCTGTTAACCACTTTATCCAACAAAAACATATGTGCGGTGGCACCCCTAAATCATCATGTACTGGAGAAATATTTTGCATGTGTTGTTTCTACATATATTGGAACACTTTTAGCACCCAGCCATTTAAAAATTCAAGAATTGTGTTTTTTGATGCACCCTAGCGTACGCGTAATGTTTGTATGTGTATGTGTGTGTGTGTATGTGCGCGTAATGTGTGTGTGTCTGTGTGCGTGTGTGTCAGCCACTGACTGATAGATCATTGATCACTGTCACCCGTCACTCTGCTCCAGTGCTTTCCCACAATCCACTGCACATGAACGATTACCATGTGGGCGGGTGAAAGATACTTTATTGTACCTGAGTCAGCTACTTGAGGAGCCCAAAGTTATACCGAAATGAAGACGGTTGAGTTGCAGTCAATTTTCAATAATAAAAATTCAATAATCAATAATGTGACTAAGGTTTCGTCTTAAAATGTCTACCTACATTGGCCCCTGCCAACAATGGGACTCTGTAATAAAACTAAAACTATTTATTGAACGTTAATGACAACTTTTTCTTCCTGTGTTGCACAATTGCGTCCACCTGAAACCGAATAATTCAACACAACCTTGTCTTTTTATTGTGAAATTGAATTATTATTGACAATTTCAAAGACATGGCGTCCTTGGCATATGAAGGTATGGACGGATGACAAATTTGTAAGCTATCAAATCTTGCTAGTGAACTTTCTTGGTTTATTATTTCCACAGCACTGTTGAGGTCTTAATTAGATACACAGAAGGCACGTACACATTAGTCAATTTAATTGTTTGGCAGATGCTCTTATGTCAAGCAACTAACAGAAGCAATTAGGATCAACGGTCTTGTTTAAGCACAGAACTATCTGGCCAGTTGTGGATTTGATGGAGCATCCAGCGCCACTGCCTTCACCACATGCATTTCACGCTGTGCGTAGGGCACCAAGTGCTGGGGGGCACCATGTGTTGGGGGCACCAAGTGCTGGGGGGGCACCAAGTGGTGGGAGGGGCATCAAGTGATGGGGGCACCAAGTGCTGGGGGGCACCAAGTGGTGGGGGGGCACTAAGTGCTGGGGGGGCACCAAGTGCTGGGGGGGCACCAAGTGCTGGGGGGCACCAAGTGCTGTGGGGGCACCAAGTGCTGGGGGGGAACCAAGTGCTGGGGGGCACCAAGTGCTGGGGGGCACCAAGTGATGTGGGGGCACCAAGTGCTGGGGGTGAACCAAGTGCTGGGGGGCACCAAGTGCTGGGGGGCACCAAGTGGTGGGGGCACTAAGTGCTGTGGGGGCACCAAGTGCTGGGGGCACCAAGTGCTGGGGGGCACCAAGTGCTGGGGGGAACCAAGTGCTGGGGGGAACCAAGTGCTGGGGGGGAACCAAGTGCTGGGGGGAACCAAGTGCTGGGGGGAACCAAGTGCTGGGGGGAACCAAGTGCTGGGGGCACCAAGTGCTGGGGGAACCAAGTGCTGGGGGGAACCAAGTGCTGGGGGGAACCAAGTGCTGGGGGCACCAAGTGCTGGGGGGCACCAAGTGATGTGGGGGCACCAAGTGCTGGGGGGGCACCAAGTGCTGGGGGGCACCAAGTGCTGGGGGCACCAAGTGCTGGGGGGGGCACCAAGTGCTGGGGGGGACCAAGTGCTGGGGGGGGCACCAAGTGCTGGGGGGCACCAAAAATAATCATAACAATTATAATGCCGATATCATTTCCGTATAGAAACACTTTTAGGCACTTTTTAGGGATGTTTATAAAATACCGGGCGGAACAAGAGTATTTAATTACGCTAGAACGTAACGATTTAAGTTGAATCAAGAAGATTTTGTATTAATTTGCATCTGTTTCAATAGTCACGCAATAGGTATTCTGGGAGCATGGGGGGGCATTTTTTCTCTCCAGTTTAGGCAGTCAACATTTTCTGATTGCTAGTTTAGGCTACCAACATTAAATTTAGTTAAAACTTTTCAGCACCAACATTTTCTGGAGCTTTCAAATCCTGGGGACAAATTGACCCCAAAGGATAACAGATGTTAGTAAATTTGAGGATAACTGGAGGGTTAACACACACACACATCTACACAAGCACACACACACACACATATATATATACACATCTATACACACACACAACCAATCACACAGTTCCACACACACACACATATATATACATATATACAGATCTACACACACACACATCTACACACACACACACATCTACACACACACACACACACACACACATATTTACACATCGACACACACAAACACACACACAGACACACATATACTATCTATAATATATACATTATATTGTATCTATAATCAAAGTACTGCTCTCTCAAAACTACAAGTGCAAACAGAAACAAATGAACTACACAGAACAGCCTAAGATATGGTCATGTTCTTTTTCAAGAATATAAGCATGTCGACAATTTCTGTCAGTAGTTGAGACCTTTGGGCAGTAACTATATCTCCTACACGCTCACTAGGAACAGAGATAAACAGGGATGGAAAGGTATGGTTTGGCAAGTGAACTGGTGTTGGTAATGGTCTAGCTGCGGTAGAGTATGGAATCTGGGGTCCAGTGCTCTCTAACAGCAGATTGTATCCATCTCCGCTGTATGTCACTGAAATATTACTGAGGATTGCTCTCTTTTTGTCTGCCACGGTGGCTGAATCACCGTCATTTGTTTTTGTCACAGGTGCAGCTAGTTTTAGTAGTGCGCTGTGGTGGTTCTGTATGTGTTTTGGCATAGTGCTCGTGTTAGCCGCGGTGTACGGAATTGTGTACAAAAATGTTTACGTATTGTGTGCGTCTTGTCTGTCACTCGTATATATACAAATGATATAAAAGTTGCAGGGGGATCTTCAATACTAATTTCACGAGACAACTTTTCACGTCGGCGAGAAATGTTGACGCGTTTTAATCTCGCAAGATCTCGTTACACCCCTAATATATACACATCTACACACACATTCACACACACATATACACATACACACACACACACACACATCTACACATCTACACACACACACATCTACACACACACATATACACATACACACACACATCTACACACACAGACACATATACACACACGAACACATATACACATACACACACACACACACACACACACACATCTACACATCTACACACACACACACACACACACACACAACACACACACACACACACACATCTACACGTCTACACACACACACACACACACACACACACACACACACACACACACACACACACACACACACACACACACACACACACACACACACACACACACACATCTACACATCTACACACACACACATCTACACACACACACATCTACACACACACACATCTACACACACACACACACACACATATTTACCATTGGTGCTCATTTCTCTGGATATTTAAGACGTAGTGAACTTCCTGATCTGAAGGAAAATGGCATGAGCTAATGTCTTGACCGGTAGTTGACTCAATGTTTCAAATCCTAAAATGCATCATACAATTTAATATCGTCATTTGATTTTCTAATGTTTTTTTCATGCTGTCACAACGTGATCTGTCTCACCTGGCGTGTCATTGACTCCACCCCTTTTCCACCAGGTGTTGCCTATGTACTGATTATTCCCTGGACTCTATATGTCAGTATTTCCTGTAACCTGTTGCCAGACCGTTTGTTCATTCACTCGTTTCCAGCTTTACCCTGTTCTGTGGCACTTGTTCTTATTCTCTGTTCCCAGTGTTTGACATCTCTGTTCCTGACCACGACCCTGCATGACCCCTTGTAAAATCTGCTACGTACCAGCATTGACCATCGCCTGCCTACCGATGACAAACCAGCCTGAATACTCTGGATACTCTGAATACTCTGGATACTCTGAATACTCTGGATACTCTGGATACTCTGAATACTCTGGATACTCTGAATACTCTGGATACTCTGGATACTCTGAATACTCTGGATAATCTGGATACTCTGGATAATCTGGATACTCTGAATAATCTGGATACTCTGGATACTCTGAATACTCTGGATACTCTGAATACTCTGGATACTCTGGATACTCTGGATAATCTGGATACTCTGGATACTCTGGATACTCTGAATACTCTGGATACTCTGGATACTCTGGATACTCTGGATACTCTGAATACACTGGATTCTCTGGATACACCTTTAATAAATACTGTTTTACGTTACCTGGTCTCTGCCTCTTTGTCTGCGTTTGGGTCCATAGTTCTGGTCGTGATGCATGCATTGAGTACAGCCGCTACTCTCTGTCTAATCTGAACACTTTAAGACTCCAAGAACAAAAAACCCACCCAAAGCTTTTATGATTTCTCACTCACAAAGTGCGAACACACATTTATATCTAACGACAACCTGTCGCTCTTTCATGGGACAATTTACGGAAAAGTCACATTTGCAGAGTTTTTGTTTTCGGAGATAAAAGCTGTGCATCCGATATTGCGGATATTAGTTTGAGAAATGCAGGGATTTGTGAAGTGCGATTCTCAGTCTCAGCGCTTGTGTGTTCAGTGACACAGCTGTGAGTCTTTAAGTAATGCTCCCTGCATCAGCTGAATATGGACCTCACCATCTGCCTACTGCCTCCCACTCTCTACTCCTCCACATCCCCCTCTCTCGGAATCTCTTACTCCCTCCGTATTTCTCTCCTTTTCCTTATCTCCATTCCCTCCCTCCCTCTCTCTCTCTCTCTCTTTTTTATTTTATTCACTATTTCTCTCTTTCGCTCTCCATTTCCATCCCTCTCTTCGTCCCTTCATCTCTGCAGATACCCACTCCTCCAGTATCCATCTCCAGTTCTGCTGAGGCTGCAGTAGGATCTCTGCACCTGGCCACGCACACAATCACACACACACACACACACATGCACGCACACACACACACACACACACACACGCGCGCATACACACACCTCAGTCTGGGTCATTTCTGCAGGTGCAGCACATCCATCACCTGAGACTTTCCTCACTGTATTCAGAACTCGGCATCTGTTCAATGTAACCGGGTCTTACGAGAGAGACTGTGGTCATATATGTGCATTCATTAAAGCCATAGCTCGTGTGTGGTTGATCAAGCGTCATATAGCCACATGTCTGTGTGCAGGGTTAAAACCTGTGGACTGTTTACATGAGGATATATGAAGTGGGGTTTAGACCAATATACTATAGACAGGAATGTGATGCAAGGCTTTAGGTTATGTCTAGTGTCCGCTGTTTAAAAGTCCAGAGCGCAAAAACAGTCATTGCTTTTATCGAGACACAGAATGTTGGCGCCTTGGCAGCGAGTTTCTTTTATATCATTTTCTCATCCTCAATTTGACAAGTTGACAAATTAAATCAGCTCTTAACAGCAATGTGTTGACTGTGGCAGAGTGGCTTCTCCTCTGTGGTGATAGGTATGTCTGCATGTCTATGTCTGTGTCTAAATGTGTGTGTGTGTGTGTGTGTGTGTGTGCGTGTGCGTGTGTGTGTGTGTGTGTGTGTGCGTGTGTGTGCGTGCGTGCGTGCGTGCGCGTGCGTGCGTGTCTGCGAACAGGATAGAGGCAAGCTACTGGGCTTTTTGCTTTTTTATCTCTGGCTTGCTGCTTCAGCCATTACATACAACTGAAGTGTTGTTGCACAAAAAAGCATTATATAGCAGTTTCTATAGAAGTTGTTTTTTTCTCAAAAAAAATAACCAGGTAGCTAGAACCGTTTCTGGTTTCAGATAAGTTCCTTTGGGGTTCCATGGATAACACATTGTGGAATGGGTTATACCTGGAACCAGAGAGGTTCTATTTGGAAACAAATTAACTAGAAAACAAAAGAGTTCTATTTTAACTATAAGGCTCTTTTCCCCTGAAATCATAAATGGGTTCCTACAGGGACAGGCAAATAACCTCGATGTCTGAGTGTGGATCGTTTGTCCAGACAGACCAGGTTAGTTCTGCTTATCTCCCACTCCATCGTTCTCTCTCTCTGGGGTGTCTCTCTCCAGACCAGGTTAGTTCTGCGTATCTCCTACTCCATCGTTCTCTCTCTCTGGGGTGTCTCTCTCCAGACCAGGTTAGTTCTGCGTATCTCCTACTCCATCGTTCTCTCTCTCTGGGGTGTCTCTCTCCAGACCAGGTTAGTTCTGCGTATCTCCTACTCCATCGTTCTCTCTCTCTGGGGTGTCTCTCTCCAGACCAGGTTAGTTCTGCTTATCTCCCACTCCATCGTTCTCTCTCTCTGGGGTGTCTCTCTCCAGGTCGTGGAGCTCCATGTCAACGATGCCCAAAGACAGGGCCACAGAGAATCCCTCAAATCGGAGATAGAGGGAGATAAAGATCGCAGCCGTCCTCACTTTTCTCCTCTCTCCGACTCTACTCAGCCTGTTAACCTGTCGATAGTGGGAGGAGGGGGGGGAGAGACGGAGGAAAGTCCCCATGAGATATGTTCAGACCGTTATCCGCCTCCGGTCTCTGCACTTCACATCGCTCTTTTCTCCGTGCCCTACCGTTTGATCCACGTTGCATAAATCTATCTCTCTAAATCCCTCGCTATACAGATGTTTACATGTCAGTCACTTACCCGACCCTCTTATCCAGAGTGACTAGACCAATTAGGGTTAACCACCTTGTGTGAGGAAGAGAATGCAATAGAGCGAGGTGTTGAGAGAAAGAAGAAGGGCGGAAGAGGTAGAAGAAAGATAGTAATGGCATTCCACCAGGTTTCACTCCGTATTTTACTTTTAAGTAAACTGGGGTGATGTAGTTGAATAGAATAAATGACAGATCACAGCTATGGGCAAGTATGATCGTGTGTGTGTGTGTGTGTGTTTGTACAGATAACTCACATCCACCACTTGACTTTAGCACATTAATGTTTAGAGAGGCTTTCTTTTATTGCCTTCTAATAGCCTGTGGTATCATAAAAAATAACACAGGAAGTTTTCTGATTTACTGCACAGCGCTGAGTGTGTGTGTGTGTGTATATGTGTGTGTGTGTGTGTGTGCTTAAGCCAAACAACGGTAAACGGGTGCTACTGTGGTTAACCATTTTGTTCTGTTGCTGTATGCTTATTGAACTCCATTCTTCCTCATTTTCAAGCTGTTCACTGCAAAACACCGAGGCATGTTATTGAACGGCTTTCTTACACGGTTTTTATTCATTAATGCCGGAATCCCCAACGGAGAAACTTTTATGGATGTTTGATAGACTGCAATACGGTAGAAGGGCACCACTACACGCCTGACAGTACTGCAACCTCGGTAGGTAACACTCCACCCAGCCCCCCCCAACCCGGCTGGTCCAATAAGATGCATTACCATGACGGCACTTCCAGGTCGGACAGCCGGACTGGTTCTACCTTGGAATAGGTTCCATCGTCAATTTACGGACAAAGTGAAGAGCATTTGTTTATCCTAAATCTTCTCTAAAGACTTTGGGCCAGAATCACTAGCACAGATTAAGTCCAGTCAAAGAAGAACTCCTTTGAGATTTTCATTTTTATCACTAGACTAGGCTTAATCTGTGTACGAAACCTGCCCCATGTACGTGGAGTTTACTGAGGTAGTCTGGTCATTAACACAGGTAGACCCTGACACAGAAAGTGGAGACAGGCACAGGGAGACAGGCACAGGGAGACAGGCACAGGGAGACAGGCACAGGGAGACAGGCACAGGAAGACAGGCACAGGGAGACAGGCACAGGGAGAGAGGCACAGGGAGACAGGCACAGGAAGACAGGCACAGGGAGACAGGCACAGGGAGACAGGGACAGGAAGACAGGCACAGGAAGACAGGCACAGGAAGACAGGCACAGGAAGACAGGCACAGAGAGACAGGAGACAGGCACAGAGAGACAGGGAGACAGGCACAGGGAGACAGGCACAGGGAGACAGGCACAGGGAGACAGGCACAGGGAGACAGGCACAGGGAGACAGGAGCCTGGTTGTTATTGAATAAAGAAGGGTTAACCGTACTAGTGGCTGGTTGGGTTATGGTTAACCGTACTAGTGGCTGGTTGGGTTATGGTTAACCGTACTAGTGGCTGGTTGGGTTATGGTTAACCGTACTAGTGGCTGGTTGGGTTATGGTTAACCGTACTAGTGGCTGGTTGGGTTATGGTTAACCGTACTAGTGGCTGGTTGGGTTATGGTTAACCGTACTAGTGGCTGGTTGGGTTACGGTTAACCGTACTAGTGGCTGGTTGGGTTATGGTTAACCGTACTAGTGGTTGGTTGGGTTATGGTTAACCGTACTAGTGGCTGGTTGGGTTACGGTTAACCGTACTAGTGGCTGGTTGGGTTATGGTTAACCGTACTAGTGGCTGGTTGGGTTATGGTTAACCGTACTAGTGGTTGGTTGGGTTATGGTTAACCGTACTAGTGGCTGGTTGGGTTATGGTTAACCGTACTAGTGGCTGGTTGGGTTACGGTTAACCGTACTAGTGGCTGGTTGGGTTATGGTTAACCGTACTAGTGGCTGGTTGGGTTATGGTTAACCGTACTAGTGGCTGGTTGGGTTATGGTTAACCGTACTAGTGGCTGGTTGGGTTATGGTTAACCGTACTAGTGGCTGGTTGGGTTATGGTTAACCGTACTAGTGGCTGGTTGGGTTATGGTTAACCGTACTAGTGGCTGGTTGGGTTATGGTTAACCGTACTAGTGGCTGGTTGGGTTATGGTTAACCGTACTAGTGGCTGGTTGGGTTATGGTTAACCGTACTAATGGCTGGTTGGGTTATGGTTAACCGTACTAGTGGCTGGTTGGGTTACGGTTAACCGTACTAGTGGCTGGTTGGGTTATGGTTAACCGTACTAGTGGCTGGTTGGGTTACGGTTAACCGTACTAGTGGCTGGTTGGGTTATGGTTAACCGTACTAGTGGCTGGTTGGGTTATGGTTAACCGTACTAGTGGCTGGTTGGGTTACGGTTAACCGTACTAGTGGCTGGTTGGGTTATGGTTAACCGTACTAGTGGTTGGTTGGGTTATGGTTAACCGTACTAGTGGCTGGTTGGGTTACGGTTAACCGTACTAGTGGCTGGTTGGGTTATGGTTAACCGTACTAGTGGCTGGTTGGGTTATGGTTAACCGTACTAGTGGTTGGTTGGGTTATGGTTAACCGTACTAGTGGCTGGTTAAGTTATGGTTAACCGTACTAGTGGCTGGTTGGGTTACGGTTAACCGTACTAGTGGCTGGTTGGGTTATGGTTAACCGTACTAGTGGCTGGTTGGGTTATGGTTAACCGTACTAGTGGCTGGTTGGGTTATGGTTAACCGTACTAGTGGCTGGTTGGGTTATGGTTAACCGTACTAGTGGCTGGTTGGGTTATGGTTAACCGTACTAGTGGCTGGTTGGGTTATGGTTAACCGTACTAATGGCTGGTTGGGTTATGGTTAACCGTACTAGTGGCTGGTTGGGTTACGGTTAACCGTACTAGTGGCTGGTTGGGTTATGGTTAACCGTACTAGTGGCTGGTTGGGTTACGGTTAACCGTACTAGTGGCTGGTTGGGTTATGGTTAACCGTACTAGTGGCTGGTTGGGTTATGGTTAACCGTACTAGTGGCTGGTTGGGTTATGGTTAACTGTACTAGTGGCTGGTTGGGTTATGGTTAACCGTACTAGTGGCTGGTTGGGTTATGGTTAACCGTACTAGTGGCTGGTTGGGTTATGGTTAACTGTACTAGTGGCTGGTTGGGTTATGGTTAACCGTACTAGTGGCTGGTTGGGTTATGGTTAACCGTACTAGTGGCTGGTTGGGTTATGGTTAACTGTACTAGTGGCTGGTTGGGTTATGGTTAACCGTACTAATGGCTGGTTGGGTTATGGTTAACCGTACTAGTGGCTCTGTCTCCGTCTGGTTGTGTGAAGATTTTACAATATTAGAAACTCATGTAGCCATGGATGATTTCTAGAATTATCCATTCTGGCTCGTGGGTTCAGGAAAACGTAATAATGCATTAGTGTTACAATTGGGATAACTTACGTGTGGCCGAGGCATCACTAGTTAGACGTTAGTAGTAATAGTAGAGTAACTATGTGCTCTGCATGCATACATCACATTACAATAGTGCTTTTGTTTGATCTCTAAGCAACCATCACCACACAGATTTTTCAAGTTTGAATACCCTAATTCGAATGCATTAAGAGTACCTGGATTATTTTAGCATGGGGAAAGTGACAAGAGATGAGTAACAAAGGAGAAGTGTTTGCCTATTGACAAATAATATTACATGTAACATAGCTAGGTCTATATTGTCAATAAGCCACTGAAATCGACAGACAAGTCAGACATGACAGACAAGACAGACAGACAAGACAACTGTACAGCCACACATGCCCACACAAACATCTACACACCCACAAACTATCAAGCACACAGGTTTTATATTATGCCGCTTTTAATTTTGTGTCTCTCAGCTCCGGGTGAGCTGTCTGACATTGTACCACAGTGCCACCTCCTGGCCAACTGTGGAATAGTCCCAGGGAATATGCCCGCAGCCCATCCCAACACTGAGTTAATAAAAAAACAATAATGGTACACATTGAAACAAAAGAACTACAGCAATTTGTTCATTCCACGTCGCTGCACAAAAACAAAATAACTTCATAATGTTCTTTTGGACTAACTGAGAGAATATGCTGAATGCATTTTTATAGATGTTAATGCTGTTGTTTGTTTCAGAGCCACAAATGGTATTGTAAGTGTTTTCAATCCATCAGCGGTTATTGATTGGGAGCTGCTGTCCTATATTCCTCCCTGCTGTCTCTGTGGGAACTGGCCCAATGAAACGTCATGCAGGAGCAACAAGTGAACCTCAATGACTAACAACTGGTTCTTTACTCCAGCTATTCTTAGCCTGCAAAAACACGAGACGACAAAAAGGCACACAAACACACATATGTCTGTGACGTACAGGGAGTGACATACAGGGAGTGACATACAGGGAGTGATATACAGGGAGTGACGTACAGGGAGTGACATACAGGGAGTGACATACAGAGAGTGACATACAGGGAGTGAAGTACATGGACTGAAGTACAGGGAGTGAAGTACATGGAGTGATATACAGGGAGTGAAGTACAGGGAGTGACGTACAGAGAGTGACGTACAGGGAGTGAAGTACAGGGAGTGACATACATGGAGTGACATACATGGAGTGACATACATGGAGTGATATACAGGGAGTAAAATACAGGGAGTGATATACAGGGAGTGATAAAAAGATAAACTATAAACCAGATGAGAAAACATGCAAACAACGAATGAGTGACGTCAGCTGCTCCGAAGGCCTCAATCATGTGCTTCATTTCAAAGTAGAAGTTTACTTTTCTGTCTTCTGAAAATACCTCCCTCCCTGTTTCTCCTTGGCACACACCCAACCCAGGCTGAGAGTAGCAGTGCCTATGTTTACCTAGACAGTAATGGAGACAGTGAGAAAGTGATGGCTGTTTCATGAGAGAGCAGTAGTCAGTTAACGACAGCACTAGCAGATACTGCTGTTGAGATATTGAGACATTTCTTGCCTGGGCTGCAGCACAGAGAGCTGTGATGAACTTGGATTTATTTTTATAGTCCACACAAGATGCAAATGTGTCTTCTGCTTTAAACATACCCATACAGTGTACACAGAATGTAATGGTTGGAGCAGAGAAGCCATATCTTGGTACTCACATAAGCAATTTAGTGAATTATGGTCTCACTCAAGAAAATGAAATTATAAGTTTTTAATTGGGGTATTATTGCTAGCCTCATTACAGTCAATAAATCCAGGGTGTTAGCCTAGAGGGTAGCTACATTGGTTTAATTCTGCTGGTTTTAATTCTGCTGGTTTTAATCCGGTTTTTGACAGGGTAAGAATGTGTATATTTTTGTTCTTTGAAAATATTTCCCCCAGTCAACACTTTTTTGAGAATGGTTGAAATGTAAACCTAAACACTGTGGACGTCACTTCTTCCTAACCAAGATAAAGTGAGTTAGCCATCGCATCCTCATCGTTTGTGTGGATTATGAAGTGAATAAAGTTTTCAGGTTGGCCCGCCATTCATGGGGACTATTTTATTCAAACAAACGTTTCAATGTTTAGTCTAGATTGTATGTACAGTATATGAATATATACCAATACCAGCATATTACCCCGATGTCTCTAGAATTAAATTGGAGTTAACCTGGCAAATGTAACTGATTGGAACAAATCAGTACCCACTTGCCAAAATCGAGTTTCTCTGCAAGTACAAATGTATATATCGTGTATATATACGCTGATGAGAACTCATTGTTGTGTACCTCAGCGGGCAAATAATCCTGCTGAGACCAACGCCATCAGGGAATATATCATATAACATATCAAAGTCCACATGTTGGCAGGTCCCAAGGTTTCCCAGCAGAACATTGCCCATCATTGCCTTTTTCCCATTGTGCATCCTGGTTCTATGTGTTCTCCAGGGAACTGACGCACACACACACGCACACACACACACACATGCACACAAACACACACACACACACAGCCATCCACGTGATTGTGATTTAACGTGTTGGATGCTGGGGAAATGGACAAGAGTAAAAACGCGAGACACTTAGACAAGGTCCCGGTGGACTGTCCTCAGTCGAAAGCCCCTACAATGGTCAGGCAAACGTCAGAACTGGACCTTGGAGAGGTGGAAGAAGGTCACCTCATCCGCTGAGTCCCATCTTATTTTACGTCTCACACACACACGCACGCTCACACACACACACACAGCAGCCTGATAGAAACATAGAACTTCATTTGTTCGAACACGACATTGATTTGAATATTATTTAAATATTGGACTAAAGGTCCATTTATCCCATTTATCTTCTAAGGCAGTCTACTCAGTTTTCATTTCAGTCATGTAATATCCTAGCCTGACTGACACAACCTAAAGTGACACTGAGTGTAGAGAGAGATGACTCACAGGTCTGGACAAGAGCCTATTGGAACGGCAATTTAAAGTCAGAATATTTTGCGACGGATGGGAGGGCTAACTATATTTTCTGATCAATTTGAACCCAGGAAGTAGCGGTGACACTTTGTTTTTATGACACATCACATCTCCCTTATTATCGGCACTTCAAAACATCCTTTGAAGACTCCCAAGCCAGGAAGACATCAAGGCAGATCTCAGCCACGCAAGTCTAACCTTTAATGTGTTTGGTTAATCGGAGTTAACGTTGTTTTCTCTACGGATAGTGTAATACGTATGTTTATTACGTGATGACAAAAGGAGAGGGCATCTGGCTGTTCTACTAATGTCAGTCATGAAATAATAAGTGGAGGTTAAAGCTTGGACATTTAGTTATCCAGACCAAAGTAGTTGATCCCCGATTACAGGGTGATTATTGATTTAAAAAAATACCAATGTAAAAATAAGTTCTGCCAGGGTCTTTTACTCGTCAGTAATTTATCAAACACGTCAACTGATAGAACACTGCACATGATCACAAACTTGATTCTGGACTTCTACGTATCACACTGGCATCAAGGTAGTCGTCAACATCCTGTTCACTCTGTCTGCAGCACAATCGCTCTCTGAGTCGCCTCCAGGGCCTTTAAAGGTGTTCAAATTCCAAGGACTCATGATGTGCTTCCAACTCCCAAACACCCACCTGCAGAAGGGTTCCACACGTTGCTGGTCATGCCTTTATCCTTTGCTGGAACCTGTGTCGCTCAACTTCCAGGTTTGCTGCTTTTTTGCGGCTTTTGGCGGCACGTCGTTGGATTGTGAATTAGAATTTCTGTAGCTGCTGTTTCACCCAAGCTGCGTCTCCTTCTTGGTCATTTGAACTTCTGGGTCAAGGCTGCTTGATTAATTAGCATAATGAAAGAAAGGCCACAGAGGAGAAGCTGAAGGAGCTCAGCGTAGTCTATTTCACCATAACAGAAAGATGGGAAATACTGTTCAAAATGAATTGCCAATATTGGTTCGTTCTTGCCGATGGTGGCTACATAGGGCTCGGTGAATACCTATTTTTGTTGATAGAAATTAGGTGGAGTCTGATTCCTTAGATACAGAAGATTTCTTTCTAGGACAGTTAAAGGGTCGATCAGGTGAAGTTTGCTTAATGTCAGGCAATTGTTTGGCCAGCTACTCAACTTTTACATTGACCTGTTGGAGATCCACATGGACACTTGAACTTGACAGTTGTTAGCGTCAAGGGGCTAGCAGAGCTAAACAAGGAGCGAGAACATGAAGGGCGTTTGGCCTCTGGCAACACATCGCCAGCAGATTGGTTGTTGTTGGTTCTCTGGAGATGTTGTTCAGGTGCCAACAGGGGCTCAGCATCTCTCATTTGACCTTTTTTTTATTACTGTGAAGAGGCTAATGTTCCACTTAAGTGCTTTGGCTAGCCACTGTCATATCTAGTAGTGCTTTTCTAGCCTCCGATGCTGGAGTTGGCTGCCCTGTTTTCTCAGCCAGAGACCACTGATTGGCCACAGCTAACATAAAAGTCTGGTTAAATGACCCTTTCAAGTTAGACGAGTGAATAGCAGAAGTAGCTGCTAATAAGGTCGCTCTGTCTCGCTGACAGCATTAGCCTTAGCATTAGCATTGGCACAGCTAACATAAAAGTCTGGTTAAATGACCCTTTCAAGTTAGACGAGTGAATAGCAGAAGTAGCTGCTAATGAGGTCGCTCTGTCTCGCTGACAGCATTAGCTTTAGCCTTAGCATTAGCATTGGCACAGCTAACAGGGGTTTTGGGCACAACTTTGCTTTATACAAATGACTAGACAACAGAAAACTAAAAGGGAAATTTGTTTTGAAACTTAAACACAACCTTAAACACAACCTTGAGCTCCATGATATGAACGGGTTATTCGCTTACCAGGTTGTTTAGAGACCGACTGTTCAGGTCGCATTGCATTGATATTTTAACAATATCAGCCGGCAATAACTTAGCGGTCATGGCTGCACTGTGTCGACACACGAGAAAGTCAATCAATGTCTGTCTGGGAGAGTGCATATGGCCTTCTGTGTGTGTCCTGGCAGGGGGATGTCATGTGGGGAAGCGGTTTGCCTTGTCATCTGTCACACTGTAGTGACTCTTTGTGGCGGGTCAGGGTGCATGTAAGCTTACATGCCTACACACTGCGGGGAGAAAAAACCTAGATGAGTGTTAAAAAACCTAGTGGCTTTGTGAGATGTGCATCAGAGGACATTTCTCAATTGTTTTACACTGCTGCAAGTAACAAATATTTGAAAGGCGTACGTTAACCAGGCCTCGTCTTTACAGTTTCTCAATTCTCTAACTTATTTGACTGTAGCAATAGTATTCATGCAAACAGCTAATTGTTCATGTTAAGACATCGTGTTCAGCCACAACACTTTGGCCAGGGGCTGATTTGTCTCTCGAGTTCATTTCTCTCACCAGACTGGATTCAGGGGAGATGCTTATTTGTTCTCTTCCAGCCACACTATAGAGCCTTTGCTTTACTAGTCTCATAAATGGGTCAATGATGTCACGGTGAGAGTGAGAGAAGAAGAAAAATACAATGGAAAAGTGTCCATAATTTCCAGCAAACGGGAAGTAATAATGGAGTGGGAGGAATAATCAGAATGTTGAGGGGAAACTCCGGACTGCAACACAATGGCTCTTCACTGGTCTTTGTTCTCTCGCCGTGGCTGTGGAAGAAATTCAATTTGAGCAACACAAAGCACAGATAATTGTATTGCAATCACATGTTATTGTGTGTTTGTGGGTGCTTAACAACGGAGATGCATCATATTCTTTTAATCTGTATTGTTTTCAAAATGTTAATAACATTTCAGTAACACTAACTTAAAGATACACCTAGTCTTATCCCTAAACTAATCTTAACTCTTACTCAAACACTAACCTAAAGATACACCTAGTCTTATCCCTAAACTAATCTTAACTCTTACTCAAACACTAACCTAAAGATACATCTAGTCTTATCCATAAACCAATCTTAACTCTTAGTCTAACACTAACCTAAAGATACACCTAGTCTTATCCATAAACTAATCTTAACTCTTACTCTAACACTAACCTAAAGATACACCTAGTCTTATCCCTAAACTAATCTTAACTCTTACTCTAACACTAACCTAAAGATACACCTATTCTTATCCCTAAACTAATCTTAACTCTTACTCTAACACTAACCTAAAGATACACCTAGTCTTATCCCTAAACTAATCTTAACTCTTACTCTAACACTAACCTAAAGATACACCTATTCTTATCCCTAAACTAATCTTAACTCTTACTCTAACACTAACCTAAAGATACACCTAGTCTTATCCCTAAACTAATCTTAACTCTAACACTAACTCTAAACGTAAGCCTTACCTCAGCAAGTGGTTGCTTTTTGGTTGTTTGTTGTAGATCTACATGTGGTAATCTAGCATGTTATGATCTAACATGTTACAATATAACATTCCCCCAAGCATGGATGCCCTTCTAACGATTTCGTCAATGATGTTTCATCGTCACCAGATGGCGACATTGAGCTACAGTGTGATTTATCGCTAACCTGTTTGTTTTCAGAAAAAATGTGATTAGAACTTTTATTGCAATATAATGTGTTATATTAAAATAAGAACATAATGCCTAATATTAATTAATGTATTTCACTATTTGTATGTGCCACCGCTCTTGATCGGTTTCATCTATAAACCTCAATCCAATCTGAATTGCATTAACACAGCTTTTGCTTTCATGCAGCACTTCTAAACTACAGTCAGCTTGTTGTAACCCTATTTAATTCAGAGTCAAATTGTACCCATCTACAGTAATGTCATGCGTACTTTCTACCCTAAAGTCAGTCCCTGTATCAAACAAGGCCTGTGAAAACCACATCATTATATGTTACTAGCGTTTCTACTACGGTCACTACCAATATTACTATTTCGACTGGAAAACATACCTCAATGTCAGCAAGCAAGCCATATTTACCCCAGTAACTCTTATTCTCTAGTTTATACTGACATATATCAGAACAGAGGACTAGTACACCGGTAAATAAGGAAGACAATAGTAACCAACTGTGCCACAGTCTGGTACAACGGTTGCTCTGCAGTCGACTGTAAGTCCCTGCAGCGGGTGGTGAAAAAAGAACCAGCGCATCATTGGTGTCCAGCGTGTGGCATTATCAGGGACCCCTCACGTCTTGAGCAATAAACTGTTTGCCCCCCTGCCATCAGGCAAGCGTAACAGATCTCTACTCACCTGCACCAGCTGGCATTGGAACAGCTTCTTCCCTACTGCTGTTAACATGCTGAACTCTTAAACCCTTCAATAACCATAATTATACATACACACTGCTAGCCAATTCATTATATTTGCCATTTGCACAATGCATTCTGTTTGAACTATCCATTTACCACATACCCAGATGTTCTTTGCTTGTATTGCTCTTTGCACATGTGCTACATTGTTGAACTTACAGTTTTTTTACAACTGCTTATGTCATAGGGTAGGGAATAGAGCGTCCAATCATGAGTATGAGAATGTATAATTGTGTGTTTTTTTTTTGCATGGTGTGTATTTTAATGGGGCATCCAATCATGAGGGGGAAATGTATAATTGTGTGGGTTTTCTTTGCATGGGGTGTACTTTAACGTGTTTTTATTACATCTTATATGAGTGTATTATGGTGATTTGCCGCATGTGTGTTAATAGTGTGTAGGCTTATGATATTGCGCACTTATCTTATGTTGATCATGGACAATCATTGGACTACCACTAATTGATTGAAACACGCACGATTGGTGCGCTCCGGGACTGTAAGGTATAAAATGATTACACCAGCTGTGAAAAAAAAGGAGAAACACAGGGATACGAGGACCGCGGAGACCGGGGAGAGCAACAGCGGAGACCCGGACCGAGAACGACGCGGAAAGCAACGCGGAGCATCATATGTTGACGAGCCTGACTTCTCGTCTGAGAAAGGGAAGTACCAAAACCGTCAACGCAGTATGGGGGCATGGTTGATTGCGTCTCGATAACCACAACCTGCAGTGTTTAAGTGTTCTCGTTGTGGTGTCATTTTTGATGTAGTTGCCGGAGCCAGGGACAGCCCCGCCGAACTGACGCAGCCAGCCTGCAGTGATAGGGACGAGACTCCACATCAAGCCTGTAGTTACCCGAAAGAGACGCTAAGGAGAGGAGACGTTACCCCGTAACGAAGTGTTTCATTGATTGTCCAATTTTATGTTCAAATGCGGAATATTTTAGGGCATATGTGAATTGTTATAAAAATAATAAAGATGATTATAAATGGTAGTCTGCATCCAGCGTGTCTGTGAGTGTGACCCGGGAATCTCGAAGCTGTTTTAGGGGGGTATAATACCGTAGAAATAGTTAGGCAAAACGAACTACCCCCCGACATTTACACACGTTTTCAAAACTACGTCTCATTTTTTCAAAACTCTACACACAATTCCCAAAGCTGCACACACAAAATGCAAAATGCCTCACATCTCCTTCAAAATAAAACACTGCATTCAAAATGCCATTAACACATGTCAGAATTACAGTTTTGAGCAATCCCTTTGACCATTATCTCAGAACCTTAATGTCATTTTCCACAACTCTAAACACAAAACTCAGAACCGAAGATCAAAATGCACTTTTCTCAAAACTCGAACACGTTTTTTCAATTGCTTGGATACAATACACCTAAACTGAAGATAATTTGTTCATTTAACTTTTATCATCGGTTCAATATGATACAATGTAACATCAAAGTACTACTATTTCAAAATGTGATTCCTACATTACGTTTGAAATGATAGTCTGTTCATTTCATTTGACAGATCTAACTATCAATTGATACAACTAGTCAAAATGATAAGTATTTGCTTCATTACTCTTAATGCATAGTTTTATGGAAACAAACAATATTCCACGTTTACAGTAAATCATGAAAGATTCAAGATACAGAGATTTTTGTCACCAATTAGCATGGAGCATGAACCAATTAGACTACAGTATCCATGGATGTAGCCTAATATTTTATCATACTGTAATGCTTCATCAGACACTGTGTCTATGGTCCCAAATACTGCACCCCCGTTTTAGACTATTTAGAGTACTGACAGTACTACGCTGTATAGATGCAGGCCCTTGTAATTGCTTGTCCAATTCAGCCAACACGTTACTGATGGTTTAGTGCACATTGTGGAATGAGTATATACATAAAGAGTTGATTTGGATCCAATTGCAAGAGCATAGTGATTCGTAACATGGAGCCAGCAGGTGATCCAGGTCACAATGGAGGTCAAGCAGTGGTGGCAGAAAGACGAGGAAGACGTGTTGGTCAAAGGAATGGCATGGCATGGCAGGCACCCTTTCTGAGAGGTGGTCGTGGGCCTCGTTTGAGAGGTGTGGGGGAACGTGGTAGAGGAGTGTCCAATGAAATTCAGGTAAAAAAATAAAACATCCAAGATGTTTGGCTAATGAAAACATCCAATGAGATGTAGATGAGAACCAGTGGCCAAATCCACAACACAGAGTTGATGACAATGTAGAAGTACTGTAATCACTCCTGTTTTGTTTCTTACAGTACAAGCAAGCAAGTTGAGGAACACTGCATTTGATGTTTTACAGTACTGTCTCTATTTTTCTATTTCATAGCTAATTATTTTTGCTTTGATTCAAATAAACATATGTTGTGATTGTATTCTATTTCATTACAGTAATACATTTCAAATTTTGTTCAATGATTCCACTGTGTCTGTACTATTCTCTTTACCACAAAAGTACATTTACAGGGATTCATTTGCTTGTAGTACCATAATGGAACATGTATCATCAATTTTGTACACCAATATCTAATGATTGGACAAACAACTAACTAGTGAAACTATGGGTATTTTTTGTCTGGGTGATCTAAATCAATGTACCCATGGTATTCCATGATACATCAATTGTTTGAACCATTGATTGTGCAAATGCAAGGTATCTTTAAAGATATGAATGCACAATGCAATGTTTTGAACATTGCAGTGCCTGTGTTACAAGTGTTTACTGTTGTGAGTGTTGTGTCTAGAGTTGTGGAAAATGACATTAAGGTTCTGAGATAATGGTCAAAGGGATTGCTAAAAACTGTAAGCATTTGCATCAAATGGCAAACTCTGCTTTCATAATAGTTCATTTTTGGATATACCATGTAAACACTGTTGTTCTAAATCTAAAGCTCTTTGGTCTTTCATAGGTTTATATCTACACTTCAATACAATGTTCTACAGTGAAAGTAATCTGATGAGAGGGGTAACAAGTAAACTGTAAACACCAATGCAATGTAGAAACAGAAAATATTTATTAGGCCAAACATTACTGTTGTATACAGCAGCATACAACAAAACCATAAACATATGTAAACCAAAAGCATATTCTTTAGAATACAGTGGTGAATAAGTGCAGCATTTTGATTGGTTGTGTTTGGTTTCAAAAGCTGTTTGACATGAAAAGATTATGTGTGTAAGCAGTTGGAAAAAAACTGTAATACCTGCACATTTACTTATCCATGTCAATTGCACATCTTTACACTGTATGCCCGATCTTTTTGCACTGCTCTTTTGCACTTCTGGTTGGATGCAAACTGCATTTCTTTGTCCTGTTCTTGTACTTTCCAATGACAATAAAGTTGAATCTAATCTAAAGACTATATTATAAGTGTAAAGATCGGCTAATCTCTACTGTCTGAGGCCAGACAAGTCTAAAGAATTTATAATTCAGCGGTACATGGCGTAGACACATGAAATCTTCATGGCATTCCCATGTCCTCATGCTCCAATAACTTGATCATTGAGTAGTTACTCCGTGTGTGTCTCCAGGCATTGTGTTATCTTCTTTCCCATGTGTGTGCCAAGGTTATTGGGTGAGGCGTTCTGTGAGGAGTCTACAGAACAGATGTTAATGGGATGGGACCCACCTAGCTGTCTTCAGAATATCGTTATCTTTTTTATCTGGAACTTTTTAAGGTCAGCTAGAAGATACAACAGAACTTCACTTTTCATCCATCCTCACTCACTTCAACTTCTCTCTTTATATATTACGTCTCTATCACTCTACCTCTGTAACCTTCCTCTCTTTATATTACCGTCTCTATCACTCTACCTCTGTAACCTTCCTCTCTTTATATTATGGTCTCTATCACTCTACCTCTGTAACCTTCCTCTCTTTATATTACGGTCTCTATCACTCTACCTCTGTAACCTTCCTCTCTTTATATTATGGTCTCTATCACTCTACCTCTGTAACCTTCCTCTCTTTATATTACGTCTCTATCACTCTACCTCTGTAACCTTCCTCTCTTTATATTACGTCTCTATCACTCTACCTCTGTAACCTTCCTCTCTTTATATTACGGTCTCTATCACTCTACCTCTGTAACCTTCCTCTCTTTATATTACGTCTCTATCACTCTACCTCTGTAACCTTCCTCTCTTTATATTACGGTCTCTATCACTCTACCTCTGTAACCTTCCTCTCTTTATATTACGGTCTCTATCACTCTACCTCTGTAACCTTCCTCTCTTTCTCGTTGTCTTCTAAGTCTCTGCATCCTGTCCCCCTTGTCTCTCAGTTGGGCTGCGTTCATCTTGATCATGAAGGTCACAGACACAGTATGATGCCACAGCATTTTCCAGCTCCCATAGTGACCCCTCAGCTGCTGCAGATGCACACATGCTGCTTGCACACATATCACTCTTCCTGTCTGTGCATGAACACACTCGTTATCTGACAAAGACACGCAAATGCATGTTTTACTATACTTAAAAGGACTTTGTTGAGATGTACATTATGTCCTTGTTTTCTTTGTCCACAAAAAAAACCTCAAATTGATCAAAGGTTATCACGTATGGGTGACATGTGCGGTCACAGGGTGTGTAGGGGAGAGCACTCCTGTGTAATATGTTGATTAGAAGCACCGCAGTTTTGGGTTTAGCTAAGCACTGGGCATTGGTTAGTTAATCAGTGGGC
The DNA here is from genome assembly GCA_029465975.1 of Dallia pectoralis. Taxonomy (NCBI): domain Eukaryota; kingdom Metazoa; phylum Chordata; class Actinopteri; order Esociformes; family Umbridae; genus Dallia; species Dallia pectoralis. Next base: position 3,611,887 of record CM055736.1, read on the forward strand.
TATTTATGGTCCCTGGTTAGGTTCACTGGTGCTGGTTATTAATATAATGTAACATAGGTTAGTTAATCAGTGGGCTATTTAAGGTCCTGGTTAGGTTCACAGGTGCTTGTTATTAATATAATGTAACATAGGTTAGTTAATCAGTGGGCTATTTAAGGTCCCTGGTTAGGTTCACTGGTGCTTGTTATTGATTATAAGTTACGTTTCATGGCGGTGAGTGTTTTGTCTTTGTGTAGTCGTGCATTGTGTTTTTTTTATGTTTAGTCGCTTTGTGTAAGCGCATCTTTGTTTTATATTATAGCGTTGAATGCATGTTTTCCGTGTTGGCGTTTCATATTTTTTTTGTGGATAAGAATAAACACCCTGAACCTCTTCACCCTTTATTTCTTTATTAGGATCCCCATTAGCTTTTGCAACAAATGCATCCGCTATTCTTCCTGGGGTCCACACAACACATAACATGAAAAAACATCTACTCTTAAAATACAAATATACGTCTATATATACTCACATATGCACATTTACATACTCACACATGTACCTCTACATATATATACAATATGCTCTATCTCCATCCTAAGTTAACATAAACAAATATTTTATTTGTTTTCTAAAACTCATAATATTTCGAGAGTAAAAAAAGAGTAATCAAAAGATTAAAGGGCAACTTCACCAAAAAAACATATTTTTTCTCACTTATCGTGGTCACTTATGTAGTAGAAATGTGAAAGCATTTTAGAAATGTGTGCCTTCTAGTCAGAGAAAAAGATTAAAATGTGTTTTTGGCTCATGTGGATGAAATACACCATATCCCAGAATGCCCTTGTTTCGCTGCTCTACGAATGCACTCCTACCGGCTCGAGAGGGCAGGCAGAAGGGAAGGCTAGCTACTAGCTAATTGACTGGAAAACAGAAGACACCGGTTAACATGAGTCTCCGTGACGAGTTTCTTGATAAAGTAATTTAAATACTAGCCTTGCGTTGTACCGGGATGTACATCCAACACAAGGAAAGGACATGTAGTTAGTTTCCATCGTTTTCCCGTTGAACATTTAGAGCGGTGCAAACAGTGGCTGCGGGCAATCAACCACCCCAAGTTTTGAGAATATTTGTAATTAATAAAAGTATATACATTTCTTCATATTTCCCTGTACTCTTTTGTAAATCAAAGTAATACATTATAAACTTTGAACTTTTATTGTTTTTAAACATAATATAAACAATTGCCAAGGTATTGTCCGTCACTAGCTGGAAATCTCTGTGTGATGTCCTGAACAACACAGGCAGGCAAAACAAGACGATATAGCCTTTCCCCAGTCTCTCTCCTTGCAGGACCCATTCCATGAAATGACGGTAGGCTGTTAGGCGATATTGTCTGAAAACAATAAGCACAAAGTTAGCAACGCAAGCTATTTGCACCTACAATAGGCTAGCTGCATATATGTAAATATAACAGATAGCTCAGCTAACTGATGTGAACAACAAATAAATACTCACTCCATTTGTCCCTGCGGGCTTTGGCTGGCGTTTCACATTGACCTTTCGGAATCCTGAAATAAGTTTCAAAAACTCGTGTGGATCAAAGCTGGGGTGCTATATTACGCATGCTGCCGGTCCCGTTTCTAATGCAGATTCAGTTATTACTTCAAGAAGAAAATGGCATCGCTGAAATTCGCAACAGCAGCGGGACTCTATCTGTGTCCATAGGCGCACAGCGAGAGCACTGGCACCACCAGTCCGCCCCAGCTCGACTCTGTACGGGCTCTTCCTCATGACCGCCAGGCAAGCTTCGCTCCTCTGCAGCAGCAGCCTCTTGTTCCTCCGTCAACCGCAACTGTGCTGGTTTGCAGCTCGTACAGGCAGCCACGAACATCGGATTCGCGCAACAGATCTTCAAAATCCCTTTCTTCCATTTCGTCTTCAAAATTACTTTCTGCCATTGTGTTTAGTCTAAAACTCGCATTTCTCCACTACCTGGACTTTAGCTACACAAGATGGCTGACAAATGTTTTGAAAATCTGTGACGAGGCCCCACCCCATATGGGCGGGTTGATAAAAATGCGGAAGTAGCATCTACTTCTATCTGTAGTTCATAGCCTCTTTTAAAAAATCCTCCAATGAGGTAAAAATTGTAATTTTACGTCATTGGAGGATTTTTTCCTGACCTAAAATCAAGATATGCCTCTTATCAGATGGAGTTGAGAGGTGGGAGTAAGGTCATTGGAAAATACTACCATTTGTCTACTGATAGAAAGCTAAATGCAAAACCGGTGATGTGGCTCTTTAATATCACAAAGAAAAACAGTCGTGAGACACAGACCAAACAAAAAGATGCTGGTGCTTGATGCCTCTGTTAAGCATGGTGGAGGCATTGTGATAGTCTGGGAGTGCTTTTGTGGTAGTAAAGCGGTGTAGACAATGCCATACACTGTGAACAGCACTCGAAAGGAGCCGATTTCTTATAATAACAGACAATGATCTAAAGCACAGCTCTAAACTATGCAATAATTATTTAGGGATGAATCAGTCAGCTGGGATTCTGTCTATAATGGAGAATCACCAGATCTCAAACTTATTGAGCTGTTGTGAGAGCAGCTTTACGGTATGATACATAAGAAGTGTCCATCAAGCCAATACAAACTTGTAGGAGGAGCTTCAGGAAGCATGGGATGAAATGACAACAAAAAACAAGGAAAACAAGGACGTTTCTAAGTGATCCCAAACCTTTGAACGGTAGTGAAAATGTAATTCCATTAAAAAGCATATTTTCCTTAACCCTTAATTGAATTCTAACCCTAACCTCACCTCGCTAATCGTAACTGTAAACCTTAATCCAGCAGTCATTATAATTCTAACACTAAACTTCAATATAATCCTAAACTTACGACAACCTAAAACAGTGATTTCTGAGTAAGGATTAGCAAACCTGTTCTCACTTTCTCTGATTTGCCCTGGGTTACCCTACTGCAAGGGATTTTGATTCTTACAGCGACACACACTTTCTCTGATTTGCCCTGGGTTACCCTACTGCAAGGGATTTTGATTCTTACAGCGACACACACTTTCTCTGATTTGCCCTGGGTTACCCTACTGCAAGGGATTTTGATTCTTACAGCGACACACACTTTCTCTGATTTGCCCTGGGTTACCATACTGCAAGGGATTTTGATTCTTGCAGCGACACACACTTTCTCTGATTTGCCCTGGGTTACCCTACTGCAAGGGATTTTGATTCTTACAGCGACACACACTTTCTCTGATTAGCCCTGGGTTACCCTACTGCAAGGGATTTTGATTCTTACAGCGACACACACTTTCTCTGATTTGCCCTGGGTTACCCTACTGCAAGGGATTTTGATTCTTGCAGCGACACACACTTTCTCTGATTTGCCCTGGGTTACCCTACTGCAAGGGATTTTGATTCTTACAGCGACACACACTTTCTCTGATTAGCCCTGGGTTACCCTACTGCAAGGGATTTTGATTCTTACAGCGACACACACTTTCTCTGATTGGCCCTGGGTTACCCTACTGCAAGGGATTTTGATTCTTACAGCGACACACACTTTCTCTGATTTGCCCTGGGTTACCCTACTGCAAGGGATTTTGATTCTTACAGCGACACACACTTTCTCTGATTAGCCCTGGGTTACCCTACTGCAAGGGATTTTGATTCTTACAGCGACACACACTTCCTCTGATTTGCCGTGGGTTACCCTACTGCAAGGGATTTTGATTCTTACAGCGACACACACTTTCTCTGATTTGCCCTGGGTTACCCTACTGCAAGGGATTTTGATTCTTACAGCGACACACACTTCCTCTGATTTGCCGTGGGTTACCCTACTGCAAGGGATTTTGATTCTTACAGCGACACACACTTCCTCTGATTTGCCGTGGGTTACCCTACTGCAAGGGATTTTGATTCTTACAGCGACACACACTTTCTCTGATTTGCCGTGGGTTACCCTACTGCAAGGGATTTTGATTCTTACAGCGACACACACTTTCTCTGATTTGCCGTGGGTTACCCTACTGCAAGGGATTTTGATTCTTACAGCGACACACGCTTTCTCAGACAAACACACACAGCCAACAGCATTAAGTCTCCCTGGTTGGAATTTGTCTTCATCTAACTTCAGTGAGGAGGACCATCCAATGTGTGGTCTATAAACACAGTACTTAAGACTAATGTGATCTGTAACAGTGGCTGACGAACTAATGGGATCATTTCATTACCCGGCAGAGAACGTCTTGAGTTATTGATCCACTGGCCAATGGCCATGTAGAGATGTTGATGGTCAACATGGGCCAGTGGTTTCACTTTGACTTTATACTTTATACCATCACAATGAAATCAAACAAACTGTTTATGGGATATCCACATAGGCTGAGTAAGGATTTTATCATTAGAAAAACCTGTTGCACACTTTAGCATCGCTAAAAACGGTTGTGCTGATTTAAGAAGCAATACAACTGTCCTTCTTCAGTCCAGTTTAGTTTCTGGAGCATCAGCAATTGTGGGTTCGCATACATGCTCAAAATGGCCTGAGACAAAACACGTTCTTCTGAAACTCATCTGTCCATAGACATGTAGAGATGTTGATGGTCAACATAATCCAACCGTCTAATTTTGACTTTATTCTTTAACACAATGTGTGTTACTATAGATTTGTTTTAGGCCCACTGTCTCTGGACAGCTTTTACTGCCTATTAAATTGTGTCTTCATTCTCGAGACAGTCTTAAATATTTTCAGACCTTAAATACTCATTATGAATACATTTTTAACTGCTCGTTAAAGCAAATATGTAATCAGCCAATCATTTGGCACAGACCCAATTAACTAAGTCTATAGACATGGGTAACTGCTGATGTACAAATCAGACATGAGAGTGAGGAAGGAAGATGATTTAAGAGACTTTAAAAGTGACATGCTTGGAACTGCATGATGCTATAATGTTAATATGGATCTCTGAGAAATGATTTCAGCACCTTGTTGAATCTATGCCACAAAGAAATAAAGCAGTTCTAGAGTCAAAGGGGGGTCCAACCTGGTACTATAGCCCGGTGTACCTAATGAACTCGCTGGTCATGGTAGGTATTTGTGATTCACGTTTATGTGTGCATAGCGACGCAACAAATATGGTAAAACCTGACAAATATGTCCCCACAATGTCAGGTGCTCACAAAGATTGTGAGTGTCAATAACTTTTAGTGTAAAGTTATGGATAGCTTGTACCAGTGTTCGAATTGAGTTAATGCATTACAGGTCAGGTTCAGGATAAGACATTAATGCTGTAGGTTTAGTTTAGGCATACATGTTAGGAAATTAATGTTATCTTAGGGTTGGGGGGTGATACACAACTGTGTGTGTGTGTGTGTGTGAGTGTGTGAGTGTGAGTGTGAGCGTGTGCGTGAGAGAGTGAGAGAGTGTGTTTGCAGGCTGTTGTTACTATTTTAAATGTTTCCACCACATTCCCTCATAACAGCTATACATGCTCTTTCTTGTCACTCTGCTCACAATCATGTTTCCGTCTCACTTGATCAGGCCAGAGGCAGGAATCCTGTCAGACAAGTTGCCTTTGTTAAAACCATATAAGAAAATGAATTGTTGCGATATAAACACATAGATAATCAAATGTGAGTTGCTGCATTAACGGAAGTCTAACTCGCCATATTCTTTTTCATTGGATGATACTTCAACTATTGTGCATATTCATGATCTTTAAATGTGCGTGTTTACAAGCTCATACTGCAGTCTGCAGCTGTTATGCACAGTAATATTATTCAGCATAAATCAGAAATATAATAATGCACACATAGGGATCGTGTTTATGGTACATATATATATATATGTGCGTTATTGGTAAATATATACACATGTTAATAGATGTATCGCAGGCGCGTGCTCGGGCGTGGTTGGCTGTAGAGGCACATCTGATGGTTATGAGGAGTGACAGATCAGGGTTATAGCAGCCAGGGGAGCAGCCAGAGGAGCAGGGGAGTCCATTCTCCTCCACACTCGCCCACTCCACGTCCTCACAGAAAGCCAGCAAGAGTCGCGCCTCTCTTCCAACTCGCCTGCACAACCTGATCTAAGCCTGATCCAACCCGCAGCCTGATCCAACATGCAGCCTGATCCAACATGCAGCCTGAAACAACTTGCAGCCTGAAACAACCTGCAGCCTGAAACAACCTGCAGCCTGAAACAACCCGCAGCCTGATCCAACATGCAGCCTGATCCAACATGCAGCCTGATCTGCAACTCTTACCAGGAACATCAGACGGTCTACTACTGATAAGGGACCCGTGAGACTATGCGTGCGTGCGACTCGCGGATCAAATAGGGATCTCTGGTTCCGTAATAAGGCACTTTCTAATTGACACGGTATCTATATGACACATGAGGCTGCTGCTTGCACATCTGGGTCGCACAGAACATCTGCACATCTGCAACCGAACCCAACACGGATGAGCAGCACGTTGTGCGCTGTTTCTGATCCACGTTCAGCGGGTTAGTGTGCTATTGATCATTATGGGTGTGGATTGAACGGGAGCCGGTTCCTCACACGGATATACCACGGATGGCTTTATAAACAGGACACCCACCACCGGACTGCGCTATGATCCGGTCTATTCTGCTGCTGGGGACAGTGTGTGTGCTGTTCGGTAATGCACAGTTATCCATCAATAATAATGGCGACATCCGAACCAGAGGGAGAGCGGGAGGTTATGATCTTAACGCCGCAAACGAGACCCTTCAGACGGCCACCGGAGAGGCTCGACCCAACCCGGTGTACGGGCGCATTCGGTCCGGGGGACACGGCCCCACAGGGGCTACATACTCCAAACAGACCCTCCAGAAATGGATGAAAATCTTCAACTCGACTTCCATGAGACATTTCGGATTGAAACAGCACCACTTTAACGGGACAGTGACGCTGGGTGATTCACCCCGGACCCGGATTAGAGAGCGGACGCGCCGGCACAACAAGAGGACCAAGTTGAATGGAGAGATTGGATTGGCTGCTGCCATGGTTACGGCAGGAGGATGCAATACAGAGAGGCCCCCATCAATGGGCCCGCAACACGGGGGACCACTGGACAGCCACACACTCAAGAGGGGGACAAAAGACGAGCAGAAAACACTAAAGAGGGGGAGAAAAAGGTTGAACAAAAGCTCAATGGCTTTATCTGAACGCGCTCCTTTCTCTCCATGGGCACTAATGCCCAGACCCGTAGCCCTTACTTCCACCGACAACCCTCTGGACTTCTTCACTAGGAAAAATGAGATGTTTACGTACCGTGAGGAAAACCCATGGGATGCCACTCCAATGACCCCTCCTAACACGGGGGATTTTGTGAACGAAATCAAAAACCCGTTTTACCCCTTGACAAGTGAAACTTTCGGTGCCTATGCCATCACGGGCGTTTCTGCGGTCATCTTCCTTGCTGGAATAGCAGGGAACATTGCCATCCTGTGCATCGTGTGTCAGAACTACTACATGAAAAGCATCTCCAACTCTCTCATAGCCAATTTGGCAATCTGGGACTTTGTGGTCGTTTTCTTCTGTCTGCCCCTCGTCATCTTCCACGAACTGACTAAGTCCTGGCTACTGGGAGAATTCACCTGTAAAATCGTGCCATATCTGGAGGTAAATATTTTATTCTATTACGTATGTTCACCTCGTATTTGTTGAGATCAGGGCAGTGGTCTTCTGCACTAAAGTTATCTTATTCATAGGCACAACTTTATTGACTGCAACATGTTTATCATGAATGGTTGTCATGCTGTATAACTAGTAAGGTGTTTCAAAAGCCTGAATATGACACTAATCCATTGCACCTAAAAACAGTGGTTTCTGGTCTGGCGAGATCAGATGACACCTGATGTGGGTCTGCTGCACCTGTATTCCTCCCTGCCCTCAGGACAAGCACACTTCATCCTCCACCCCCCTCTCCCTCTGTTGTCTCTCGCACACACACACACGCATACACACACTCTAATTTTCCTGCTATTATGTCTCTATTGCAGACTCGTACCCCAAAGCCTATGTCTCATAGAACACACCACCCAGTTTCAAAGCATCTGGCTTTATGCTGGCTGTGTATTGGTGGGATTTAATGTCCAGCCAGCATGTCACCAGCAATGTCTTTTATTCTGTGACCAATGGGCTAACGCTATCGTCCTATTATTGTGGGCTAACGCTGTCGTCCTATTATTGTGGGCTAACGCTATCGTCCTATTATTGTGTGACCAATGGGCTAACGCTATCGTCCTATTATTGTGTGACCAATGGGCTAACGCTATCGTCCTATTATTGTGTGACCAATGGGCTAACGCTATCGTCCTATTATTGTGTGACCAATGGGCTAACGCTATCGTCCTATTATTGTGTGACTAATGGGCTAACGCTATCGTCCTATTATTGTGTGACCAATGGGCTAACGCTATCGTCCTATTATTGTGTGACCAATGGGCTAACGCTATCGTCCTATTATTGTGTGACCAATGGGCTAACGCTATCGTCCTATTATTGTGTGACCAATGGGCTAACGCTGTCGTCCTATTATTGTGTGACCAATGGGCTAATGCTATATTCCCATGACTCCAACTGACGTCTTGTTAGGAGAACAGGGAGGACATATTGGGTGTCTGCTGCAGAGACAGAAGTGCCCGCAAAAGTATGGGGGTTTAAAATGAGAAGAGCTAGACAAATATGTCTGTAGGATGTCTGCCTAGGGTGTGTGTGTGCGGGGGTGGGTGGGGTGTGTGTGTGCGGGGGTGGGTGGGGTGTGTGTGTGCGGGGGTGGGTGGGGGCGGGGGCATTCGGCCATGCTGTGTGGGTGTGTGTGCAATGGGGTGGGTGGGTGGGGGCAGGGGGCATTTGGTCACGCGTGTGTGTGTGCGTGTGTGTGAGGGTGTGTGTGTGTGTGTGTGTGTGAGGGTGTGTGTGTGTGTGTGTGCAATGGGGTGGGTGGGGGCAGGGGGCATTTGGTCACGCGTGTGCATGTGTGTGTGTGTGAGGGTGTGTGTGTGAGTGTGTGTGTGTGTGTGTGTGTGTGAGGGTGTGTGTGTGTGCAATGGGGTGGGTGGGAGCAGGCGGGGGCATTTGGTCACGCGTGTGCGTGTGTGTGTGTGTGTCCTCAGCCCAGTGTGGTTCTGACTTGATCTTGTGTGACTGTATGTGGGTTAAGTGGGAAGTAAAGTCACTCTGCAGGCAGAATGTGTGAGAGAAAACTCCACTGGGACAAGAGGAAGCCTCAGGCCACAGTACCCACTGACTCATCACACACACACACACACACACACACACACACACACACACACACACACACACACACACACACACACACACACACACTTGAACTTGATGTGTTACGATCAGCGTGGGGAGCCCCTAATCCAAATCGTACTTTTCCAACTAGCTCTAGTCTCGCAAGGCCCTGCCTCTATATACGAACTTTTGTGTTTCACTTGAATTAAGATTTGACATTTCACCAATTGTATCCGCCCCACATGCTCGTTGAAGGTGCGGTAATTGTTGGGTTTGCATTTCTTAAAAACATCCGGCTTTATATAATGCTGTAGAGAACCCATCACCCAGAGATACGCGTCCTATTCTAGCCACTCTAGCTAGTCTAAAGTCTGGTTGCACGAATGACTGACTTGGCAGAAGCAAACGGTTTATCACGAACACAGAATACATTTACATATTGTAAATGATTTATGTCAATGTAGTTCAGGCTATCTTTTATCAGTGTTGCACTCTCGTGAGGCCCTTTTGGAGCAAGGCATTTGATTGGGTGACTTTTGCGAGTCATCCCTGGTTTATCCAAATTGGCGTTTCACAAGTTAAGCCCCTGTTTAAAGCGTTCAAACAACGTTTCAAGTCTTCAACCAACGTTTCAAACATTCAACCAACTGTCACGGTTGGCTGAAAACACTATGTTTTCACCCCGTGTTTCCCGGTTTTCACCATATTGAACAAATCCCTGTTCCTGTTATTTGTCTCGTTATCACTCACACCAGGTCCCAATTACTAATTAGTGTATTTCAGTTTGCTCTTCTATCTGCAGTGTTGCTGTGCATTGTTACATGTTATGTCCGCTATATCAGTGTGTGGACTATATGAGTATGTTTAAAGGGGTAGTGTTTCGTTTTTCTTATTTGTCTGTGGTTTGTTTTGAATATTTATTAAAAGTGTGACATCAACCAACGTTCAAACAGAGTTAACCAACGTTACTTCTGAACACAGCCACATCCCCAGTTATGACAGGGTGTTCACACATATGCAACAAAGTGATTGTATGGTTTTTACTTTTAATTCCCTTCAAAGATTTCAGTTTGTTTTCCACAGACATGTAGAGACTGGCATTCGCACTTAGCATTTTTGCACATTTTAGTAAATGGCAAGGTATCATTAAGTACATTTAGATACATGCCTGTGGTAACTACATGTTTCCTTTGTAAAGAAGCTAACAGCCGTGACACAGCATGTAGGAAAACACGAGTGCAAGCTTTCGTTTTGGGAGAGGTAATAAAAACACTAAAGTGTAATAATAATTAAGTAACTGTAAAAAGGTCAATTCTTGGTTGTTATTTGGAAGATGGCGTGAAGACCCCCTTAAACACACACACACTCATACGTCGTCAGTCCAGAGATTTGGACAAGCAACGGTTGCGATGGCAATGCCTCAGAGACCGCTACCCCCCTACCAGTCTACTGAGACATGAGCGATACCTCAATCATTGGACTGGGCGATCTCTCAGTCCCTGTGGCTTTTTATCTGCCGACCAACGCTGGCTCCAGTGTGTCTTGTCTGGTATCAGACGGCATCTACAGAGTCGCGTGAGGTGAATCACGGCCTGGCCTGGCGTTCATACCGTACATCGTCAGACAGAACCGTTCTCCAGTAGAAAAGCTAGGGCAGGTTCATTTCTCCAGAAGTGACCAGATGCTTAATCTAAGTGCTCTGTGGGCGAGAGAAGTTAAGAGGATGAGTAGGAGAGGGCCATTACTGGTCCTGAACGGTGAGATATATGAGTCCCTGTTCGCAGATCGTCACCCCGTATCAGACAGGTCATATTTAATTTTTTCCCGACACTGTGGTGAGCAGTGAGATCCCGACCCAAGTTGTGGCGAGTTCCTCTCCGGCGGCTTTGTCCATTTTCTGCGAGAGCGGCCGGGAGGTCGAGAGGGCTGCCATCTGCGTTGTGATATTCTCCACCCAGTTGACTGGTACTTTCTACCAGGACAGGTCAGGTCAGAGAGGCCACACTCCTGAATAGTATTGGGATTGGTGGGTTGTCATGAGGTTGTGTGTGTGTGTGTGTGTGTGTGTGTTTGTGTGTGTGTGTGTGTGTGTGTGTGTGAGATTGAGCTTTTGCAGGTGCGCGTCCACATTCATGGTTGTCAGAGTAATGAATGTCTGGCTGTCTGAGCCTCTTCCATTTTCTTTTTCGATCTCTCTCACACACACACGAACGCACACACACACACACACACACACACACACACACACACACACACACACACACACACACACACACACACACACACACACACACATGCTTACAACCTCACCTAAAAATATATTTTTACTCACACACACACTAACACGCACACACCAAAAAAAATTACGTAACCCAAAATCTTATAACTATAACCATAAATCAAATTCTAACTGACAAAAGGTCCTTAAAGGGATTGTTTTGCCCCAATCAGTATATAGTCATACTTAAACACAAACACACACACACGCTAGCAAGGCGTGCAGTGTTTACAGATGGGTGGGATGGCCTGGCCACCACTGATCAATGCCCACGGCAGTCCTCTCTGCTGGCGTTACTGTAATTATGGAACAGACTTCCTCCCTCTTTCTTGCCCTCTCTCGTTTTCTCTAGCTCTCACACACCACACAGACATAGAGACACACACACACACACACACACACACACACACACACACACACACACACACACACACACACACACACACACACACACACACACACACACCACTCAGTCCAACCTGTCACTAGTCATGCGTTCTAATGGGCACATGTATGATCGTTATTTGTAGGTCAGGTTAATTATTCAGTGTTCATAATTAGTCTCTGTGAATAATGGAGGATGGGTTGTAATGATCTCATTCATGGCTTTGTTAGTTAGCGAACGACTAGATGTTCAGTTTAAGAGGAGTGCTCCGCATAAAGCATTACTCCAAAAATGGAATAAGTCATTTTATGAGCAGATATCAAACATTGCTTTATTTATAACTGTGTAAACCATGCATTGGTGATGGGGAACAGATCTAGGCAGCTTCAGGATATATTCGTTTGAAATAGGCGTTTGTGCATGGAAATATACGTGTGTTTTGTTAGTTGTTTTATTTAATGTGGATCCCATGAAAAGTAGCTGCTGCTTTAGCAGGACCTGATGAGTTTCCTAATAAACAGCCATAGATATTCATAGATATTATTTCGAACATTTTATGGAATCTCCATGTAATTTAGACAACACTGCAATATTATTGATTCTCTTAGTTGGCTGCTTCTAAGCCAAACGTACGTCCCTCTATAATCGTTATTACACAGTCGGTATGTTCATCTTTTTATTACTTCCTGAAATGCCTCTGCATATATTTATATGAAATAATACTTTTGGGATATCTCAATATTGCACTAATACTGTTTTAGGAGATTTGAGTCAATTCCCAGCACTAGCATAAACCCGAAAGATATTGTACGTATAAAACAGTGTTAAAACTGAACATTAGATTACCAATGTTCTGTTACAGTTCTGAGGCTACGTCATCGAGCCTTCAGCTAGCCTGTTGGTCCCGGTTCTCCTGGCCAGAATTATCCGGATCAGCAGCCGTATGTGAGAGGATCTCCACAGTGAGACCGATGACCCAGTGGTTGCCAGGGTCTTCTACTGTTACATTACGGTCTGAGGTTGAGCGTGAGTGATGGTGGGACACAGTCGGCCTGTAGCGAACTGTTACCGTATGGTCCTTTGTCTCCTGCGAGCTTGGCGCTGTGTGCTCGCGCGTCACGTTACCCCCGTTCATCATCAGACAGGTGTCATAACCACCGAGCGATAGTCGCTCGGGATCCAACATGGCCGCCCGCCACGGGTCACCCTGTTGCCGTTGAACTCCAATTAATTACGTGAGTTTTGAATTCAACTGGGTGTGTGTGTGTGTGTGTGGGGGGGGCTAATCGGCGGAGTGAATGGTTCTTTATTTAACCAGCGACTGGGGAAATGTCTGAATCACCTGCTGTACAATCCGACACGGCGCACAATGGCGGCGTACTGGCTTACGAGTTGGTCACAAACAGGCGGACATGACAGGGGTTAGACAGGGAGGAGATCTGCCAAATTGGCTCGTAATAACAATGAAGATGTCAGGCTGTCGTGTGGATAATTAGGACAGGGGCGGGAATAGATTCAGGCACACACACACACACACACACACACAGCTCTCAGAAAGCAGTGTTAGCTCCACGCTAGATCCACTGCAATGGCTGTTGGCCCATATCTCTTATCTGCATTTCTTTAGAAAGCAAACAGTTTCAAATTCTGCCCTTCTGAAATCTGATCAAATAATTGTGTTGTTCTGTATGACAGTGTTGGTTTTGACTTCAGGCCATTGTTTTGCCTGTCAAATATTTTCCATTTTGGCACCTGTGTGTGTGGTTACGAACCAATCAGGGATGGGCCCAGAGACAGCAAGCAGGGACATAGTGCCGGGTCGGCCAGTGTGCAGGGAGCTTTCTCTGGCTGTAATCAGAAACAACATCCTATCACACGGTCCAAACAGCATAGACTGAAGGTCATCATCAGTCGCTAGGCAGATTACTAAAGCGGGATACTGTGAACATTGACGTCTAAACAACCACTCCATGAGTTTATTGATCGAATTTGAATACTGCCAGGAAAAAGACGAGATATGCTTCTTTGAAGTTTAAAGAAGCAATATACTGTTCAGGGTACAAACATGTTTATGAAAAGATGAGAAAATACTGCACACTTGCTTACAGTTCGCTCTAGTCATCATGAGATTGCATGCAGGTGTTCCTTTATCTTTGATAGGTATCTCTAACGACTGGCCATTAGAGGACGTGTTGTTTCTGCACGTCTTTATAAGCCTGGAACATATCCATAGTTCGGCTTCTCCTCGCAATTTCAAAAGGAATTTGGTGTCCGGAAGTCTGTAGCCTTTGTGGCCTTAAGGCTATAAGTGGGGAAGCGCTGTTTTAATTAACAGCTAAGGAGAGACGAGAGATCGAGAGGGGCAGAAGAGAGAATAAAGGCAAAGCGAAGCAATTCAACATTTGTGAGAGAGAGAGTGTGAGGGTGAAAAGAGAGAGGAGGAAAGAGGCAGGAAATGAGAAATGGGAATTAGAGGGAGTGGAGGAGAGACGTCTCCACAACGTTTGGTTGATGTAGTGAACTGCAGCAGGCGGTAATCACAGAGCTGAGCTATACAATCTTGTGGGTCTGGCTACATGTTATTTTCCCTCTCGTAAAGGCTTGGCACAGCCCAGCACGATAACACAGCCTAAGTAATTTCCGTGGTTGTGAACTACTTTCAAGTAGTTCTTTAGAGTCTAACCAAAGCAGTGTAAAGATCTGACTTCTGAACAATTGTTTTCTATCATGTTAGGGCGTACATGCCGTGACAGACCAATAATTGCATTTATCTCCATTAAATTCATGGCCCCATGTGGAGTACTGACTTCATCGAGAACAAAGGGCATTAATTTGTGCGATTTCTGAGGTAGCGTTAACCTTATTGTTGGAACCGTGTTTAACCACCTGTTCTTCTTGTGTTTTTCTCAGGTGGCCTCCTTAGGTGTGACCACCTTCACGCTCTGCGCGTTGTGCATCGACCGGTTCCGTGCGGCCACCAACGTCCAGATGTACTACGAGATGATTGAGAACTGCACGTCCACCACGGCCAAGCTGGCGGTCATCTGGATCGGAGCTCTCCTCCTGGCTCTGCCCGAGCTCCTGATTCGCCAGCTGGTCACGGAGGAAGCCGCCCTCCCGGACGAACCGCCGACGGAGCGCTGTGTGATTCGTATCTCCACGACACTCCCGGACACCCTCTACGTCCTGGGCCTGACCTACGAGGGGGCTCGTCTCTGGTGGTGCTTCGGCTGCTACTTCTGCCTCCCTACGCTCTTCACCATCGGCTGTTCCCTCGTCACGGCCCGCAAGATCCGGCACGCCGAGCAGGCGTGCGTCCGCGGCAACAAGAAGCAGATCCGTCTGGAGAGCCAGATGAACTGCACCGTGGTGGCGCTGGCCATCGTCTACGGCGCCTGCGTGGTCCCGGAGAACATATGCAACATTGTTTCGGCGTACATGGCGGCCGGCGTGCCCGAGCGAACCATGGCGGTCTTGCACCTGCTGTCTCAGCTGCTGTTGTTTTGCCGGGCGGCCGTGACACCGGCGCTGCTGCTGTTGCTCTGTCGTCCGCTGGGAAGGGCTTTCCTGGACTGCTGCTGCTGCTGCTGTAGCCACACCCACTCCACGGGCACGGCCAGCGACGATAACGAACATGAGTGCACCACGGAACTGGAGCTGTCGCCCTTCAGCACCATACGGAGGGAGCTCAGCAACTACACGCCCGCCGGATCCAACTGTTAGAACGTCACACAGCTAGTGTTAGCGACCGCGTTAGCGACCGCGTTAGCGACCGCGTTAGCGACCGCGTTAGCGACCGCGTTAGCGACATGTTAGCGACTGCACGACTACGCCACAACGCAGCCCCCCATTGAATCAAAAGAAATCAAATCTTCGGCCAGGTTTCCCCAACATGCAGGGATTTTTGAAGTTTACAAATGTATGAATATGATCCCTAACTTCAACTACGGTCTTACGTGTATTACACAACTATTTACAATAAATAAATGTCATCAGTCAACCGCATCACACTTAAATGCCTTTGATACTGATTTCTACCCGCTAACTTAACTTCCAGCGTACATTTTGGTTCTCTGAAGCAACCCGGAAAACAACTATTTACATTTAATGCCTTGAAAACAGCCAAATATACCCCAATCTGATTTTGTAAACACAGTGTGGGCCCACAAACATTGATCCAAATTGCTTGGTGAAATCTGTTGGGTTTTTGTTCCACCAATGACCGTGTCCTGGTCTGGCGTCCAGGCATCTTTCTCTACCAGATGTACACTATAGAGAATTGTACAACTGCACAACTGCAGAGTCATGACTGCTAAAACGTGTGTGTATATAACGGCATGAGACAACTAATGTAAATAACTGCTTGCACGCAGGCTAAAGGTGCTCGGACATATCACCTCGTATTTCAGCAGGGAGCAAACAACACCTTAACAGCTGTACTGCCGAGACAACTACTCAGAAATCCAACTGCACTACGACACCAAATCACATGCTACCAAGCCCATACCGTTGGTCCGATGCTGGTACCTGAACTGAATGGACAAAGCAGAACAGTAAGGACGGGACGCTATTGGACCGGGCTGAGCTGGACCGTCCAGACTGATTTGGAACATTTGCCGAGTGGAGTGGGCAGAGCTGAACATACCCGAGCCACACCTCTTTCATTGTAGTTTTCGCTGATGCCTTACTGGACTGCGAATAGAGTAGAACACACTATCGAAGGAATAACAAACGGATATGAAGTATGGATATATGGATATGACACATATATTGTATTTGTTTTCCTCTTACGCGCATTAATATTACCGTAATAGTCGTCGTTGATTTCCGCCTACAACTCTGCACTGCCAAAAACCTATTGTCTCTTTCTGTATGCGTCTTGTCCTTCAGGTAGGGTCACAGTCAATAGCCCTGTTTATATGCCTGCCTCAATACACGTGTCCTTTGTCCGGATCTCGTCTGTTCCTTAGATCCGATTGCAAAACGTTCAGCTGTTTACACCCGCCTTTAAATCTGGGCCTGATCAGAATGTAGAAAATATCGGCTCAAAGGACTCGTGTGTGAACGGGGTGCAAACTGGGTCTCTGTCTCTGCGTCTTTTCTTACAGTAAACCTATTATCAATGGCTGATTGTACGGTGTCGTGTTTCCAAACTCTTGATATAGTCACTGTGTTTCCTGTCATCTGTTTTTTGGAACTTTGTGATTGTCTTCTTGACTCTGTCTGTATTTAATACCAGAAGACGTGAACACACACACACACACAAACACACACACACACACACTCTCATCTGTCTAGTTTCTGGTTTCTAAATAGATTTTTTATATATAGCCCAAATAACTGTCCCTTTGATTAAAAAGAGAGCTTTAGTCTCTAGTGCAAAACTGTGTCACTTATATTTTTGAGTGTACATCTTTCTTGTTTTTCCTGACCTGAACACAATATTCCCTGTTGGATTTAGAATCGTTTTTTATTGTGATCCTACAGAACAGACACTGTATATGTATGTATATAACACCATAAATGTGTATTATTCCTTATGCTTATCTGATTGTGTTATTCAAGGAAGACGCTGGCAAAACGCATGATTGACGTACGTGCAAGATTATGGTTTCAGTATGATTAATATCCCCATAACAGCATTTGCTTTCTGGGAAAGATTCACCAGAGACGGCTCTGTTTTACAGCACTGTACTGTGCACCCAGCAAACCAAATTGGCTCTGTAGATGTTACCGGGACATGTGTTTGTTAGGTTGCGGACTAATGCAGTACCACAAACATCACTTATGCATTAGGTTAACTGGAAGCCAAGTAAGATGTTCTGTGGGGGTTGTGCCATATTTCAGAAAATGTAGGAGGACGTTCCATACGTATCAATGTAGAAATTCAGTTTAAAAAAACACTAGTCGAGTGCATTGTAGTTAATTGAACATGCAAACGCTAGCTAAAGGTCTGTGGATGCTTTTGGTTTGCTGGGGATACTGCTGCACTCTCTCTGCTCTGAGGAGGTGGTAGTTTCTGCTTCACACCAACACACATTCGCTCTTTCATTTGATGTAGCAGAGGGAGCGATGGAGATGCTATTTCTGTCCGGAAATACATAGCTCAGAAAGACAGGAATAAATAGATTTCACAAACGTATCTACTACTGACAATAGTGAGATGTTAAAACTACAGACGCAATGACAATTTTTACTGACAATCAATCAGTCTTCTGAAATTCAGGACATTATTATGGGTGAGGTTCTACAGACCATGAGTTAGCATTTAGAAGACGTTACATTTGTTACTGAAAATAATAAACATTGCTTCATACTGATTATATTGATAATTGGTACAGCGCCGTAATTTGGTTGTCAAAATGCTCAATCAGTAGGGTTGGGTATCGAGTATCGATTGGAACCGGGACTAGCTTTGCGATTTACCCGGAATCGTTCAAAGGTTTAAATTTCGATTCCTAGTTTCGATTCACAGTCCGTGGTTTAAAGTGTGCCTTCACGTTTCTAAACAGAACAAAATCCAACATTAACCCTAACCCGGGCGGCAGCACGTTGTTCAAGCAACCATCTGTGGACTCGTTCCTCCAGCGCTGGACATCTGGCTTTCAGCCTGCGATTAGCTTTCTTTGTTTTCTTCATCGCAGTTAAGTAACCACTGCTTTTCGCCAGTCCCTCACAAGTTTCTCACTCACTCTAAACTTTCTGTCTGCTGCTCGACTACCGTTTTCGGCTGCGTACTTTACTACCTGCAGTTTGTAATCTGCAGAATAGGATTTTCTTTTTGGGGGCATTTTCAGTGGTCTTTAATGTTAATAAGTCGCAGCCAAACTATAAGTGCGAATTATTGTCCAAAAACGGTACAAGAAATAATGTCTTGCACCAACATTGGGGCAGCTAACAAATTACCCCACATATTTTTTCATAGACAATTTACGAATGAATGAACGAATGAACAATTAAAGAATCGGGAATCGAGAGTCGTTAGGAACTGGTATCGAAACAAGGAATCGGTATCGGAATCGTTCAAATTCAAACGATACCCAACCCTATCAATCAGGCTTTCTATGGGATTCCCCTCTCAGATTCTAGGAGCTTAATATACATCCTGAGTTTTGTAAAGAGAGGAACAACTGTGTTCTTTAGAGACGAACTGTCTGAATCGCCTTCCTTCTGCTATTACATGTGTGGGATGTGGCAAGACAGGTGTCTGTTCAATTGAGGTTGGTCATTTTTCCGAAAAACACTAGGACTTCACTCCAGACATGACATCACAGGAAATCAATCACACTCCGAAGCCCAGCAGCTTCAGCTGTCTGTCATTTTCTCTTTGTCTCAGTCTGTCACAAGAAGCAGGACCAAATCCACGGCCATTTTCAACACACTGTAGTCAGCAACGCACACTCGCACAGAACCTGTTTCCCACTCCAGACACATGTTAACATTTAATAATATACTGATGGTTACTTGATGTTTTACTGAGAATAACATGGTTATTACATTTATATGCTTTAAAGTCCTTATCAAACATGCCCCAACTATCATCCTTCATATAAAATATTTTTTTTCTAGCCATTAAAGCCAGACTGATGTGCAACTGGGCCTTCCCACAATATGCATCCACGCACCCTAAGCATGATGGGATGTTAATTTTACACCTGTTCATATGCACGAGTCAAGTTCATTCTGATGGCCCTGCCAGCAAGGAGAACATAAAGTTAATGTATTCAGAGCCTTTAGACAAACACGTCTAATTGCAGTTTTAGTCTCAGTCTCAGTGCTAACGCTAACCAGCCCATTCTGCTAACGCTAACCAGCCCATTCTGCTAACGCTAACCAGCCCATTCTGCTAACGCTAACCAGCCCATTCTGCTAACGCTAACCAGCCCATTCTGCTAACGCTAACCAGCCCATTCTGCTAACGCTAACCAGCCCATTCACCTTGCATCATTGCTAAAGCTAGCTAGCCTAGTCACTGCGGCTAAGTGCGCAAGCTACACTTTTTCCTTCTTTATTGTGACTTATATTGTGAACAATTCAATTGAAAACCAAACTGAAATCTTTGAGTGGGAAAAATAAAAACCTTACAATAACCTTGTTATATCCACTGCATATCCATTTCTTCTCACATCAAAGCAATCTTGCCACTATGGGAACCCTAATGGCTAGCACCTTTCAGCACATTTAACTGTCAACCCGCTATACTGACTCAGCAGGCGTTTTCCTGCAATCCCACTTCAGTATTTTTGCTATATTCATACATACGAGATCATCTCATATGAGCTGGGTTTTCTGAGTTAGTTATTGGAGGGAATCTGAGTTGTCGACTTTCTGTTCTACTTGAAGTATCCAGATTTTGACATTGTTTACGATATTATTCAGTACTAGAGGAACATTCTGTGTCTTTTCTTTCTCACAAACGCTCCACATACCTTTTCCTACATCTGCCTCTATATTTGCCCTATTCTTTCAGCGTGATAAAACTCATACATTTTAATGGATGAGTTTTCATCTGTCCAGTCAAACGCATTCAAATGTGTTCAGGGAACAGCACAGAATGAGAAATGCATAATGCAACAACAGCAACTGAACTAGCAGTCAACTGTACCGAAATGGATTCGGTTTTGAGAAATGACACTAGGTTGTTTACCGGGAACCATGCTGTGTATACGTTAAAGGGGTCAGTCAAGATGTGATCACTGGCCCGAGTCTTTATTTCTTAACGCGTTCATATCGCTAAGACAATCTGTCAGCTCCATTTCAGTTAACGTTGGTGAGGGCGAGAAGGAGAGACGGAGAAATATATTACGGCTTGATGCTTAGATCTGTTGATTCTGTGGTTTAGCATTTTCTCTAAGCTCATTTTTAAACAACCAATCTGATGTGTTTATCTTGTGCATAGTCAACCCTGAACCCTACAGTATTCTGTGTGGTCACTCATCTGTAGAAATGGCTGATAGAAATCAGAGAAAGCGGAGTTTGGAATTTGGAAAATCTGAGTTTTTCTATATGGACAGATAATTTTGGACAACCAAATATTCACCCACCTTTGAGAACACATCTTACCTTTTTTTCTTTGTGTTTCATGGTTGTCCCTCTGGCTTTTGTTTGTCTGCCATCTATTTCTAGGTCGGCGTCAGCGCCGAATGGTTGGGTGCATTTGAGATGAAGAATGTCTTCCTGTGTCTCTGAACTTGTAAGAGGGCCATTCTTCATCTGGTCTCTTCCGTCTGTTCCCTGGCTCCATCTCTATTCCTATCTGACATGGACCTTTGCAGTTGTGTTGAAGCACCAGTGCTGTTGAATGAATTCATCTCCAGGATGTATTCAATTATTTACAGCTGTGACCTAGGAAATGGGCCACTCCAGATGTTTCTCATTGATTGTTAGCATCTTTCCCGTTTACTTCTGCTGCTCTTCTGGCCAACACCTGTGCTTTGCAGCATTTACAGCACCTTTCTCCCTAACTGCTGTCAGATTAAATACAGTTTAGAGGACAATGCCTAACAAACCACACACACACACACCATATTAGCTTTTCCTCGCCTATTCCTCTCACCCAGACTACCGAGAATTCAGTCCAAATTTAAATATGTCGGCGCAGAGCAATGCTGAGTCGCGTACAAATGTCGCTGACTTGACACAGAGCTCCAACAGCTGCAGTCACATTCATTTCTAAATGATTCAACTTTAATTTTAGTTATATTTTCCAGTGTCGCGCTCTTTAAGTAACAATCAGAGACGACGTTTAACCATATTGTGCTGCCTCATGATTATGAGCAGATTAACAAAGCACAGTGTTTTTTTCTAGTAGACATTTTAATTACAGCATGCGTCCTTCAAGTGATGTTTGTCTCTTCCCTGCGGTGCTTCTCTTGGTGGATTCATTAGCTGATGACTCCCACTGATCGTCCCGTGCGTTGAGGAGAGCGGCCCTGCTCCTCTCCATGTTGTCTGGCAGTATTCCAACAGTGGCAGAAGGGGATTAAGGTGTGGGGTGATGTTTCTGAAGGTGGATCACACACACACACACACACCCTGCTGGGCTGTCTCGGTTAATCTCTCAACTGAGATGAGGGTTCTGAGAGTGGAAGAGACCTGTGTGGGAGTAGTGTTTGGGGGTGACTGGTGGGGGCGCTGGCACCTGCTGCTTTCTTGATGGAGAAGTGGGGTTGACGGATAGCAGGAACGGTTGCCAGATGGGTCAAAATTGGCCCGTATTGGTTGCCAGGTTGGGTGGTCTCTGTACTCGCCCAAGCCAGATGTGTTCGATTCACTGCAGCCACAATTTGTGTGTTTTTAGTTCTCACCTGCTTTGATCACTTTAGGATTTGTAGTAATGGATTAGCTAGTCAAGTTAAGACGCTTGACAGTTTGTGGTTTGGCAGTCGGTCAGCAGAAAATGTTGTTTCTTAAACAGGTGTGAATTTCCTTTTTAAAGTGGGGCTTTGTTTTACCTTTTAATCTATTCCCCAAAACTCCTCCTTTTGCCTGTAATTATACTGCATTCTTTTAGGGCAATTATGCTCTAGTGACCGTGGCAAAACGAAACACAGTCACTACGGCAACTCAACTCAACCCTGTTGCCTTGACAATTTCTACGGTGATCGCTGATGTCACAAAGCCTGTGTTTCCGAAGAGGCGGTTAGGACCCCCTTCAACCCCACACCGGTTTATTTTCTCTGTGCTGTGAGGTGTATTATTAGCTTCCTGGCAAACAGCCTGTCCTTTCCCTCTGTCGGGTTGGTCCCAGCCGTCTAACACAGTTACTGAGTATCTACTGGAAAGGATTTCACATTTACAGAGCTGGGACTGAGGATCAATGCTAGATAAGCTGACAGTGATTTGATTGAGAGGCAAGATTCATTGTCCTGTGGTTCTCCTTACCTGTGTGGTTCTGAGCTTGGGCAGGCTCTGTGTGTGTGTGTGTGTGTGTGTGTGTGTGTGTGTGTGTGTGTGTGTGTGTGTGTGTGTGTGTGTGTGTGTGTGTGTGCGTGCGTGCGTGCGTGCGTGCGTGCGTGCGTGAGTGTGTGTGAGTATGTGTGTGTGTGTGTGTGTGTTTTGGTGTAACAGAGATAGATATTCCTCCCTTTCTAGTTGTTGTTTTTAGGAATGTTCTGCTCCACTGCGGCAGATCTCGGCTATGGAGCTGAATGAGGCTGGCACGGTGCTGGTTTTAAAGCAAACTTAGCTGTCACACTGCTGTGGAGACAGAGAGCCGTGAGATCTGACTATCACCTGCCATTCATTTCCCTCAGGCTGGAAGGCTTCACGGACGGTTGCTTGAGAGCCTGAAGGATATCGCCGCCGCTTAAAGACGACGGCCCTAAAACTCACACCTACAGATGGAATGACCTAGACACTGCATCCTGTTTGTGTGGGCGAATCACAAATATGTATGTAAATATGTATAGCATCTCATTACACTTCAGTGTTACGGTGCTTATTCAGTATTACGCACTGTTTGAGATTACACACAAATCTGTGCTGAAACCAGGCACGTTTCCTACTGACTTAGAGGGATGATTTTTCTACCGTATTTGTGTCACTTGGGTCGTGTTGACATGCAAATAGCTGAGGTCGTGCAGAAGCACAGAGGCATTCGAGTTCTGTATCACTGCGTACGTAACGATGTGGATAAAACGCTTGTGAATCACTTGATCAGTCGTATTTTTAAACACGTCTGAGCGGTCTTGCTTCCATTCGTGAGTACAAATGCAAGATTGTTTCTACTCACGTTTGATGGATGAGACCTCAGGACACACCTCAGGGAGATGGATGAGACCTCAGGACACACCTCAGGTAGATGGATGAGACCTCAGGACACACCTCAGGTAGATGGATGAGACCTCAGGACACACCTCAGGCAGATGGATGAGACCTCAGGACACACCTCAGGTAGATGGATGAGACCTCAGGACACACCTCAGGAAGATGGATGAGACCTCAGGACACACCTCAGGTAGATGGATGAGACCTCAGGACACACCTCAGGTAGATGGATGAGACCTCAGGACACACCTCAGGTAGATGGATGAGACCTCAGGACACAGCTCAGGGAGATGGATGAGACCTCAGGACACACCTCAGGTAGATGGATGAGACCTCAGGACACACCTCAGGTAGATGGATGAGACCTCAGGACACACCTCAGGGAGATGGATGAGACCTCAGGACACACCTCAGGCAGATGGATGAGACCTCAGGACACACCTCAGGGAGATGGATGAGACCTCAGGACACACCTCAGGTAGATGGATGAGACCTCAGGACACACCTCAGGGAGATGGTGAGACCTCAGGACACACCTCAGGTAGATGGATGAGACCTCAGGACACACCTCAGGTAGATGGATGAGACCTCAGGACACAGCTCAGGTAGATGGTGAGACCTCAGGACACACCTCAGGTAGATGGATGAGACCTCAGGACACACCTCAGGCAGATGGATGAGACCTCAGGACACACCTCAGGCAGATGGATGAGACCTCAGGACACACCTCAGGTAGATGGATGAGACCTCAGGACACACCTCAGGCAGATGGATGAGACCTCAGGACACACCTCAGGTAGATGGATGAGACCTCAGGACACACCTCAGGCAGATGGATGAGACCTCAGGACACACCTCAGGGAGATGGATGAGACCTCAGGACACACCTCAGGTAGATGGATGAGACCTCAGGACACACCTCAGGTAGATGGATGAGACCTCAGGACACACCTCAGGTAGATGGATGAGACCTCAGGACACACCTCAGGCAGATGGATGAGACCTCAGGACACACCTCAGGTAGATGGATGAGACCTCAGGACACACCTCAGGGAGATGGTGAGACCTCAGGACACACCTCAGGTAGATGGATGAGACCTCAGGACACACCTCAGGTAGATGGATGAGACCTCAGGACACACCTCAGGTAGATGGATGAGACCTCAGGACACACCTCAGGGAGATGGATGAGACCTCAGGACACACCTCAGGTAGATGGATGAGACCTCAGGACACACCTCAGGGAGATGGATGAGACCTCAGGACACGCCTCAGGGAGATGGATGAGACCTCAGGACACACCTCAGGTAGATGGATGAGACCTCAGGACACACCTCAGGGAGATGGATGAGACCTCAGGACACACCTCAGGTAGATGGATGAGACCTCAGGACACACCTCAGGTAGATGGATGAGACCTCAGGACACACCTCAGGCAGATGGATGACTCTGCCGCCTCTTGCAGATAACAGCTTTTTATTCTCCAGTCATCGTACTGAAGGGTCTCTGTGTCCCCGCTGTTCTTGCAAACATTACAGATACATTATATTACCACCCACATTAGCTTATGTTTAACACAACAGGGATGTGCACTGACCCAGACAGGTATTGGGGTTTATAGGGAAGTTAGAGACGCCAAATGTCTACCGGCTTGGGTCACGCTTCAGTTTTAATTCAGTTAATAACGGTCGCCAACCTCAGCCGACTTCTGGAGGCGCTTTGTATTACTATGAATGTTGGAGGTCAGCGTTAACGCCACTGCAGTCCGTTCGACTTTGTCTGAGTCGGAGGTCACATATGATGGCAAAAGAAGTAGTTTGAAATGAAGTTATGCCAGTAAGAACTCGACAGACCGGATGTCTGACCGGACAAAATAAATGTCAATGCAATCCCCTGGACGAGGGAATGGAAAAATATGAACATCCTGTCATGATATGTGGCATGGCTGATAATACTAAGCTGGTGTGCTTGACCTTGAGTTTGGATCAAGATGGTGACTAAAGTTACATCTGCTCATAGATTATTGGAAAAGTAAATTGCGTTTGGATGCGCATTTTTGATGACCTTCATGCTTTTTGCATTACTGCGATATGTTAGACAAAACCAAAGAGCAACTT